>JASANC010002775.1:0-10552 GCA_030248135.1 Theristus sp. LFF4_11 | reverse complement strand
ACTTTTCAGAATAGGTAATTCGCGTCTAGAACGTACGTAAAGAAGTCTGGCGAAAATTTTTCTTCGGCACAGTTTGCAACTTTGGCAGGTCTCTACGTGTGCACAGTATCAAGTTTGCAGCACGTATATTAGTTGCTGCAGGACAGCGACTAAATTTTGAAAACGCGCGCAGGTCCATATTCAGCCATATAATGCGTGATGCGCTGTCCGCTCGCTTCGCTCGCTCGCGCATCCGCATGATAGGGTCCGTATTATTTCTCATCCTGTCAACATAATGTACGGGTACATATATCAACAACAGTTTTCAAGCATCACAGATAGGTGTCACCAAGCAAAACAGGTTGGCATGTATAAACTGTCTGCATACAAGGTGCTAACTCCTTGAACTGTGCTCACGAGCGCTATATTTCGCCTTAGACCCTTCCAGTACCTCATGATTTACCAACATTTCGAACGATCATATGGGTATTTGCATAATTTTTGAGGTGTTTGCAATTGAGATGCCCAACAGGCCTACGCTGGATTAGCCTTACTAAATGTTATTTATATTTTGCAATATATTATTTGTTTGTTTGTTGACAAAACTGATTTTATTTGGAGCTTATTATTGTGGCCAACATTTTTTTGTCGCACGCATGTACGTTTGGTGGTCCCGACCCGATATCCTGACACACTCGAACATCTATGTAATTTCAAAGGTGTTAATTTTTTTGGTGTGTTACTATTAGCAGTTTTTTTCTTCACGCGAATTCACGGACATATAGTTTTTCTGAGTTTTTCGGCGTCTATTTCATCTAACTTCTTGTTCTGTCAGTTACGCTGTTGATTATTAATTGTTTATTGAAATTTTCAATGTACAGTCGAACTCTAAATTATAGGGCAATCAGCTAGTTTGGTTTGTGATGCGTGCTTTCTGTGCAGGACAGACTCCGCCTTCACAGCGCAACAATGCATGCACAGAAAGCAGGATTCACTTGATCACCAACCAATCACCTGATTCCAAGAATTTAGAATTCCGACTGTACATGATAGCAAAATAAAAAAGGCAGTCCTTGTATTCTTCAAGGCGAAATTAGTAGCGGACTAGGAGTTGTCTTTTTCAAGAATGCCATGATAATTCTCAATTGTGTGTGCAAGGCAGAAAGAAGGAACAGAATAGCACAAAAAACACGTCAAATTTGGCACGCAATTGGCTTTCTGAGTGTCTTTTTCATTCATTCAAATTTCGCGCGCTCCTGGCACCCTGAAAAAAGGCTGCCATGTTTACTCGGTCATTCCGCTATTTTCAGCTAGTGTTGATTCGCATAGTTTTTTCCTAGTTTGTGGCTTTTTGCAAACTCTGAAAGTTTTTTTTTTGACAGCATGGGTTTTGTTCCGATACAATTATGACATTGCCTTTGTTTTCAGGCATTTTCAATAGAACCGACCGTTTTGCTGTGCAGGCAGTGAGCAGGGGTGTGTGGAACTGTGGATAAAATACTCAAAAATGTGACGTTTGTACCTGCATCTAACAGCTACGGTCAGCTGGTTGCGCGAGCAACAGTTGCAATTTTTGCAATGTATCTGATATTATTGTTTTTAACTTTCGTTGGAATGAACTTATAATCGAGAAAAAAAACGAACTAGAACCCGACAATTGGCGATCGAGTCCAGATTAAAACAAAGACTCACTATCGTACTCCCAATTGTGTTCCCAGAGGCGCAATAAAAAGTGCACCTATTCATCGCAGTTATATAAAATAAAATTTATATATAATTTATTAGTCGACTTCAAAACTCCGGAAGATAATAAATCAATCAATTTGCGTATTGAGGCAGCGATCAACCGCAAGACAGCATGCGCTGTAATATCAGCAGGTAATGATCTGGTGGTAAATACATGTTGCTGTAGGGGGAGAGGCGGCGTGTGCCGATGTGAAAAGGTGTGGCAAGGTGAACGAGGCGGAGTTGCCGGACCCCGCCCCCTGTTCCCCTATAACCCATTTTCATGCGCCCTCCCTCCCCTGAAATATGCCCAGAATTACCCGCACTGGTATTACCGCGCGTGTTTTCACAAGATGAAAAAATATATTCCGCAGAATTTCTGCACGTTACTTATGAAAACATATTTAAAAAATGATATATATATATATATGTATTATTCTTTTGAATTCAATTCATTTTTGGCATTACATTGTCAAGATGTTCGTCACATAGTCGCCCAAGGACACCAAGCAATGAATATGAAGAGCAGACGCATTTTTTTCTCCGCATCAATGAACTATGGTCTTCCAAAATGGTCGGCGGTTTTACTACATTGTGTACATCGTAAGTTGACAAATTCCGAATCATATTCAGTGTTTTTTTTTGCGTTCCGCACCGAACGAATATGTTGCCAATGTGTCGCGTCCTGATTTATGGTGATCTGGTCATGTCAGCACTGCTAGTTTTTTCTCGTTTGATTTTTCATGGATGTACCTGTGTCTTTCTTTTTTTAGGTATTATAGTTGCTATTTGCATGGATGCCGAGTTTTGCCCCTGCATTTTTGTGGCGGTTTTTTTAGTAATTTTCGAACCTGATTTGAACGTCTTTCGGTCGAGTGTGAGTTGTCTGAGTTGTGTGAGTTGTGTGAGTCGGTCGACGAACAACATTTGTGAGAATGAACGAAATTTTCAGTTGCGCGTTGCTTGCTCGCCGTTGCTGATTGATTGAAATTAGTTTTTCGAAAGTAACGCTGCATTTTTTTCAGTTTCTTTAAGTTGATAATTAAGTTTCTTTAAAACAATATACTTGACTGATATTGTGTTCGTATTACCGTGTCTTTGATGAAGCATGGTGCATCTGATTGATTGATGACCAGATGATAGCTTTTTTAAAAACCAGTTTTGAATTTCTTACCAAAACAACAGACCGACTGAACCGTTTTAAGCAACTTTTCGCAGTGCGGTTGACAGAGCGAACCCGATTACAAATCATGATACTCACAGTAAACAATGCAACGAACGTGTATGTTGGTAGGTTCGTGATGCGGTGCGGTGTTCAAACAGGCAATCCATCTTATTCAGTCAGCAAAACATTTCTTTATTACAACCAAATATATATGACCTTTTTTGAAAGCTGTCACTTATTGAAATTTTTGAAATACACGTACACCACATCACGTCTACATTTCCAAGTGCAGTGGTTACGGCAGCTTTAGAACCGTGTTGCAGAAGGCATTTTGAAAAGCTCAACACATGCACCTCGACACATCGTGTTTCACATGTTTTTTTTATGTTATTGACGTCGCAAATGGTTTCAATGAAACCCGTGCGACGGCGCGATGAACCGTGGTGGTGCTGGTTGCTGTAACTTGGTGTTGGTTGCTGTAACTTGGTGTTGGTGGTGCTAGTGCTGTTGTAAGCTTCTGCAATTTGGTGTTGGTTGGTCTAAGTTGCTCTAACTTGGTGTTGGTTGCTGTAACTTGGTGCTGGTTGCTGTAACTTGGTGTTAGTTGCTGTAACTTGGTGTTGGTCGCTGTAACTTGGTGTTGGTTGCTGTAACTTGGTGTTGGTTGCTGTAAGTCGCTGTAACTTCCTGCTGGTTGCTGTTGTAAGTTTCTGCGATTTGTTGTTGGTTGGTCTAAAGTTGTTGTCACTTGGTGTTGGTTGCTGAAAGTAACTGTAATTTATGGTGTTGGTTGCTGTAACTTGGTGCTAGTGTTGTCTGTAACTTGGTTTTGGTTGTTGTAAGTTTCTGTAGTTTGGTGTTGGTAGCTCTAAGTTGCTGTAACTTGGTGCTGGTGTTGTCTGTAATTTGGTGTTGGTTGCTGTAAGTTGCTGTAACTTGGGGCTGGTAGCTCTAAGTTGCTGTAACTTGGTGTTGGTTTCTGTTCGTTGTTGTGAAAGTTCGTGCAGATGGCTTATCCATCCAATCCATTCTGCTGTTTTTTTACGAGTGTACTTTGTAATTTCAACTGTCCAAACGTCTTTCAAACTTTCTGTCCATAATTAATGTCTCTCTATCTTATTCCTTTTCAGACAAAACTACAACTAACGGGGTCCGCTCTGTATTGTCCAGTTGTCGATATACAAAAAAAACGTCCTGTCTACTGTCTGCACATAATTTGAATTCAAAAAATAAGAAAAAATCCAAAAAAAACCCGCATTCAGTCTAATCTCATCCGGTGAAGTGTGACTGACCGCATCACATACCGTACAGCCACCCTGTAATGCTTCAATTGCAGGCTGGTGTCACCTTAACTGGTCATGAGATTGCATTGCGTGCGTTTGGAGCAATTGTCTTCGTCGATTAATAGAATATAAATGTTGCATGGAGAGTTACATTAACAAAAAACACTGGGCTTTTCGAATTTCAAACGATTTATTTTATTGATTCTGAAGTTCTCATCTGAAAATGGCCTCAGAACGCTAACACGGTGGCCCTCTGCGACTGTCAAAATTTTGTCCGATGTTTTATCTACTGTAGATACTAACGACTACCAACGTCTGTATGTTTGTCGTGCACATTTATGATAAGTTGAACATGCGTAAGTTTCGGGTTCGGTTGGGTGTTTCGTTTTGCTGTTTTTTTAGATGTTTCAACTCTAGTTTTGAAGCTTCTATCCTTTATTTTCGTTATCTCTCGTTCATTTTAAACGAGTTCTCATTTCATGTACTTTTTTGTTCGTTTTAAAAGCGTGTCTTTTTTATAATTGGCGCCATAATCCACGTTTATTTAAAAAAAAATCATCTAGCGGAACGTGCACTGATGCTTTTTAAAGATTTATTTTTTATTCGTTTGCTTTCAGACTCTACGTTCACGAACCATATGCCGACGAAATGCGGTCAATTTTTTTGCAGTTTTCAGATTTGAAACCCTCGGAGCATCAGCCAGCTCACGTGCGTTTATGCCGCAGTTCACTTTTTTGTGTTGTTTCGCCCGGAAGCTCAGTCGAATTCCAAAACTGTGTGTGCGCGGCGCACACGGCATAATATCTAGGTACGGTATTTGGTCATGACACGATCTTGCTTCATCATCCGTGTCGTAATATTGGAAAGTGAAGGAAAGGAATATAAAAAAATTGAATTTACAAAAGTATACATTGGTCTTTGACAAATAAACGGCATCTGTCTGTATTGTGGATTTATTCAAACGTGTCCGGACTAAAATGACGTCATTTGCTTTAAAAACGCCCGTTTGTCAAAGTACAGGCACTAAAATGCCAGTTTGGTGTGACTGATTCGACATTCACCATTTGTCGAAGTCGGGAAGAAATCGGCTGAACGGAAAGTCTGGTTTTCTGTGAACGGCAAGCGCATGTTTGGCGGCACATGATGTCATTTCAGTGGGACACGTTTGAAAAAAGAGGTCATAGTAAGATCGTGTTGAATCCAAATACGGTGGGGGTTCCTTTTCGCCTGCCACGATGCTTGCTGGAACATCCGTTGTGTCCGTTCGACATTTATTTTAAATCTGTGATGATTGTCAGTCTGAACTTGTCCGAAATCTCATTCTTTGTTCCATTGTGATCAAAAATTGTTTGCATGCAATATTGTTTTCTTTGTCTTTGATGTCGTCAGATAAAAAACATACCAAAAACTCTACTTGTCAAATAACAATGTTTGTGGTCAACTAAACGTCATGTATAAATGAATGTTTGTCGAAAAATGAACTTGTTTACCAACATAATCGCATGAAAAAAGTCCAAACTTATTTGGCTTGGTTTTCGCAATTGGAACTCCTGTTTTCAAGAAGCACAAAAGTTTAGTCATACAAAAGCTAATACGGCTAACAACAGTTGAGTTTGAACTCGTTTGGAGCCACTGTAAAACCAAGCTAAACCAATAAAACACATTTCAGATCAAAATCAATTCTCAAACACTGCGAAACTCGATATCTGACTCAGATAAATATAACAAGAAGAAAATTAGAAAAAAAACTGCTTCCAAGGCGTCTTGAGAGTATTGCAATGGTGCTGACAGAAGTTTTTTTTGTTGTGAAAAAACTTTGAGACTTTTTTTCAAAAGGTTTCAAATATCAACTCAGTCCCATGAGCAATGCTCACCAGACAAGAAGCCATGAAACGAAAAGGAAAACAATTGGCGAAAAAGTTGAACGGCACAGGTAAGAAGATTGTGTCTATTTACATGTATCCATGTTTTCCTGTCCCGTTGTTATTTTTCGCCTGCATATAAATTCGTTTGAATCGTTCAGTATTTGATACATAACACAAAACGTAATTCACTTTGACATTATTTTTGACATTGCTTTACGTTACTGAATGAAAATA
This sequence comes from Theristus sp. LFF4_11, assembly GCA_030248135.1. Lineage (NCBI taxonomy): Eukaryota > Metazoa > Nematoda > Chromadorea > Monhysterida > Xyalidae > Theristus > Theristus sp. LFF4_11. The sequence continues at coordinate 4,301 of JASANC010002775.1, read as the reverse complement.
AAACTTCAGAATGTGGTAAACGCGAATGGTTATGAGAAAACAAAATGCAACAAATTGGTAGCATTACTTCCAAGAAAAAATGCGGCTGTTTTTCGAAAAAAGTGCTTAGAATGACAAATAAAACAACATATTCGCAGCTATAGGTACTAAGTTATTGACAGACTTATTATAACGGATAATTGTTGATAAAAAGTAACTTTATACAACAAACCGCCACAACCATTTGTAAATCGAATATTATCCATTATCGGAAAAAAAGATTGTTCGCGCATTTTCAAGTCATGGTATGCTTACTGTACATTCAAAATGTGTCAAATCCAAAGAAGCCCAAAGTCACGTCCAATCCAGGTGTGAACCGTGTGAACACCACAGTTGAAAACGCACACAGCGAAAAACAAACGAAAATTTTCGCCCCTTTTCACGCGTCCCAATCTTCATACGGATCGATTTTCTTCTTTGCGCCTCTGACAGCGCCTGGCGGTCCCGGCGCAGCAGGGGGTCTACTGTCGTACGCGAACTCTTCGTAGATGTGCACAATCTGAACGGTGATGAGGTGAGTGATGTGTTCCGGCTGAGAGAAAGCAATATGCCCGGAACTACAGTCGAACTCTAAATTATAGGCAATCAGCTGATTGGTCGGTGACCACGCACCCTTTCTTGTACTCAGACGCCGACAGACGACGCTCCACAGCAATGCCTGCACAGAAAGCATGCATCACGTGACCACCAACCAATCAGCTGATTCCCTAAAATTTAGAGTTCGACTGTAGACGTCTGTGCGCTGGTTGGTGCACACTGGAGAAAATTTCGCTCAACAAAAATCGCCAATAAGTTCGCTGAAGAACCTAAGCCCGGTGGTACTGTATATTTCTGAAAACCTGTCACTTTCTGGCAGAATACAGAGCGCCAAATTATGAATCAAAGAAGAATAGACCGGATTCAGGATTGTTCGAAGAATAAAAACACCCCCAATGGCCCCAATTCCGTCGACTCGACATGTCCTTTTTCTCACCCGCTCTTTCGTGGCCTCTGTACTTCTGTGCTCTGCTGGAAAGGTGACCGGTTTAGTGAAACATACTATAGCTCAACAAACTGCATGTTTTCAATGTTGTTGGCAGTTTGTTGAGAAGCGAAGTGCATTCGGTAGCGCACGCACAGCGGTGCCCCTCAAACCGGTGCGCGTTTCTGAACCTCTGGCAAACTCTCATGTGCTGTGTGACGCACTTCGATTCAAGTGGTACACCACCACCACCACCTTTGCACGGACTACGGTAAGCGAACAGATCATTTTGTTGGGTTCTGCGAGTCAATGAGTTTGCAGACGCCGAAAGGAAACTAGTTTCAATCTTTATGTAGCAATTCAAAATAGTCTTAAGTGACCCGGCTCTATTTAGGCCTAGGGGACTTGGATCACTTAGGCAATTTTGAAAATTCCCGCTCATATGCACGCATCGAGTCTCGAGACCAAAATGAAAAAAATCATAGTTGAGCAATCTTTCTATCATGCGGATGCGCGAGCGAGCGCCAGCGAGCGGACAGCGCATCATCACGCATTATATGGCTGAATATTCCCTCGCGCGCTTTTTTCAAATTTGCTCGCTGCGTCCAGCGAGCATAGTATAAGCCACAAACTTGGTTCTGTGCACACGAAACGAACACCCAAAGTTGTGCTTGGAGCCGCGAAAAAATTTTTATCCGACTATTTTTCATACGCTGTAGACACGAAAAACCTATTCTGAAATTTATGTTACTTATTTTCCTTGGTATTTTTTTTTCTGGTATGTAATCAACATGTGTTCGCCCTTTCAATTTTTACCTGCGACACTTTCGCAGTCGAACAAAAATGTTCCCTGGGGTAATTCCACTCGGAGATTTTGAAAATTGGGTTAATTTTTTACCCAGACCCTGTTTTTGGGTAAAAAATTGGGCATTTTTAATTGTTGGGAGGGTTTTCACCTGGTTTTAAGTGTTCGCCCTTTCAGTTTTTAGCTGGGACACTTTCACAGTTGAACAAAATTTTTTCCTAGGGTAATTTCATCCGTAGATTCTGAAAATTTAGTTTATTTTTTTGCCCGGGCATTTTTTGGGGTCAAAATTGTGCATTTTTAAAGTTGGTAGCATTTTGACTGGGTATCAGTTTTTCACTCTTACAAATTTTGTCTGAGCTACGAAAAATAGGAGAAATGTTTAGTCCGTAGGAATTCAATGCGCTGATCACGGATTTCGGGTTAGTTTTCTTACGTGAGCAACTCTAGATGCCGAATCGTGACGATATCGGGCGAATCGGCCGTGGAAATCGGCGAAATCGGTCCACGAACGAAAAACAAGAAAAGGGTGTTTTCCAGGGTAATTCAATGCGCCGATCACGAATTTTAAGTTAGTTTTCTTACGTGAGCAACTCTAGATGCTGAATCGTGGCGATTTCGGGCGAATCGGCCGTGGAAATCGGCGAAATCGGTCCAGGAACGAAAAACAAGAAAAAAGTGTTTTCCAGGGTGATTCAATGCGCTGATCACGAATTTTGGGTTAGTTTTCTTACGTGAGCAACTCTAGATGCTGAATCGTGACGATTTCGGGCGAATCGGCCGTGGAAGTTGGCGAAATCGGTCCAGGAACGAAAAACAAGAAAAGGGTGTTTTCTAGGGTAATTCAATCCGCTGATCACGGATTTTGGGTTAGTTTTCTTACGTGAGCAACTCTAGATGCCGAATCGTGACGATATCGGGCGAATCGGCCGTGGAAATCGGCGAAATCGGTCCACGAACGAAAAACAAGAAAAGAGTGTTTTCCAGGGTAATTCAATGCGCCGATCACGAATTTTAAGTTAGTTTTCTTACGTGAGCAACTCTAGATGCTGAATCGTGACGATTTCGGGCGAATCGGCCGTGGAAATCGGCGAAATCGGTCCAGGAACGAAAAACAAGAAAAAGTGTTTTCCAGGGTAATTCAATGCGCTGATCACAAATTTTGGGTTAGTTTTCTTACGTGAGCAATTCTAGATGCTGAATCGTGACGATTTCGGGCGAGTCGGCCGTGGAAATTGGCGAAATCGGTCCAGGAACGAAAAACAAGAAAAGGGGGTTTTCCAGGGTAATTCAATGCGCTGATCACAAATTTTGGGATAGTTTTCTTACGTGAACAACTCTAGATGCTGAATCGTGACGATTTCGAGCGAATCGGCCGTGGAAGTTGGCGAAATCGGTCCAGGAACGAAAAACAAGAAAAGGGTGTTTTCCAGGGTAATTCAATGCGCTGATCACGAATTTTGGGTTAGTTTTCTTACGTGAGCAACTCTAGATGCTGAATCGTGACGATTTCGGGCGAATCGGCCGTGGAAGTTGGCGAAATCGGTCTAGAAACGAGAAACAAGAAAAGGTTGTTTTCCAGAGTAATTCAATGCACTGATCCCGGATTTTGGGTTGGTTTTTTGTGAGCAACTCTAGATACTGAATCGTAACGATTTCGAGCGAATCGGCCGTAGAAATAGCATAGGCGAAATCGGCCCAAAAAACGAAAAATGAAAACTCTGAGGTATCCGGGGTTTAGAAGAATGTGTGACCAACGAGATGTGAATTTGGTTCGACCTTCGGGACTTACCGTAAAGTCTTGCATATAAGGTTCCTCCCACTTATAAGACCCCCCCCCCCAAAAGTGGGCGGGATGTCACACGGCGGGAAACCAAAAAATTCAAATTTTTGACTTGGTCAAAATCCCGACCTCACTTATAAGGTCGGACTCGCTTTTAAGGACCTTTTTGTTTTTCTTCATTTTTGGTTGCGGAAACCGCTGAAAACGTTGTTTCACTGAAGCAAAAGCTAAACGTGTCTAAATTAATGACTTTTCAGTCAAAAAAGTATTGAAAACCGTGCAAAAACTTAATTTTAACTTTAAAGCGACGTCGTTGAAGACGATCGATCCAAGGGACGTCGTAGTCGTGTGAATTTCGTTGAAATCTATTGGAATAAATGAATAAAAAATATTTCAACGGCAAATAACAGTTGAAACACGGTGAAACAGTCGGAAACAACGCGACAACGGTTTTTGGAGCGACGACGACGACGGATTTCGGAGCGACGACGACGGCGGTTTTGGCAACGACGACGATCACGAGAACAAACAGGATTGAACAGCCAAAAAAGGCTGTTGCCGTTTAGTCGTCGGCTACGGCGATAGTGCATGAGCGGGGGATCGATAGAAATTGCAAACAAAGCAAGGTGAGCTATTTTTTAGTTGTGGTTTGGTCAAGTGTTTGGTTTTGAATCCACACCATTGAAGTTGACTTTAATTGTGTTTATTTGTGA
>JASANC010002773.1:0-11275 GCA_030248135.1 Theristus sp. LFF4_11 | reverse complement strand
CACCCCGTTGTGGAATGGTAGACTGCACATTATACGTTCATTGTAGTGATAGCAGCTCAAATCATCTTGAGCTGGGCTGGTTTTGCGTGATGATTGAAAAAGTTAAAGAAAATCATCGTTGGAAAAGAACCAACCTCAAAACAGTGCAACATGTTGCAAGCCAAATAACAAGGCTGAATAAAATGTGACAGTGCAGCAGGCTTCAACCTCGTGGCCTGGGTGCTAACGCGTTTGACTGGTGTATGTGCGTTCGGGGTTTAGAGCCCCGCCGAGGGGTGTATTAGATTTAGGCACTTAATGACACAGGAAACTCGATGGGCGTGGCACTCAAATTGTTCAGTAACTTTTTGGCTGGTAAACCAACAGTTGTTTACCGATGAGTAAACGGTTGAGTAATTTTTCTCAACTGCAAATTTCCAACGCCAAAAATTTTCTATTTTTCAAAACGCGTATGGCCGGCGTTGACGTGAGTGGTGTGTTCGCACTGCTTCCAGGTCAGAGCATCCGACGTGCCGGCTACACGACCGTGCGCCGTCGTCCGAGCATGACCAAATCACTCGGCCATCCGCCCGGCACGTTGCCCCCGAAGAAGCACACGATCGCCATGGAGTCACGCAGTGTGAAGAGCATGAATCTGATCAGGGGACGCCACGCGCAGCCGAGCCTGAAGAGCGACAGGGACGCCAGGTTGTATTCGGCCGTTTCGCAAGTTAATACGCGCAACAAAATTGAGAAAAGTCAAATCAAGGACAAACCAACTGAACAGATATGAGAATCACGTGTAAACGCGTGCAGCGCGTGGTGCAAACGCATATTGCGACACGTCCGATAAATTATTGAAACGTGTGAACGCGGAAACGCACGACAAAGGCAAACTAGACATTTCTAGCAAATTTGTTTTCAGGCGCTTGAAATCAACACGCTATCGAGATATTATTGAATTATTACGAGGCTTCATGCAAAACAAAAGTTATCATTTTATGAAATTATCAAAAAACGAATTGCCTGTGGGTGGAATCGAACCACCGTCGCCACGGCCACAACGTGGAGTACTAACCACTATACTACACAGGCCAAAAACGAAATGCAGTTTGTGCTGCTATGATCCTTCACTGCATATTTTTTTGCCGCTGAACACGAGCACAAGCAAACACACAACAGCACACTGTCAAACGTAGTGCCACGCACTCAGCCACCCACTGCTGAGTTTTCTAAACAGTGTGATTCGAGAGCGCAGAATTTCATATGCATTTCGACGTGCAGCGTTCAAAAAAAATTTGAAACCAATGCGATGGATTGGTTTTCCAGCTGGTTGACTGATCAATCAATAATAAATCGATTGTTTTGAACACGTGGAATGTCATTGTTTCGCACATGTGGCCTGGAATTGGGCGCGTCTTCCTGCAACTAATGCCACAAACCACTCATTGCGACATGCATTTTCCAGACAAATTGTTTTTTTGTTCATTTTGCACCGCAAACGCAAACGTTCTTGTTGCCCACGTCAGATCGCTCTCGACCGGTTTCCACCACGGTCGCCACGGACGCCGCCTCTCGGGCAGCAATCGGAGTCAGTCGAGTTTGCATTCGCCGGTGCCTCCTGATCGCCCCGATTACCACCAACACGGCAAACACTCTGGCGGCGCCAACAACCGACAGCACAGCATGTGCGTGTTGAGATCATCGAGTTTTCCGGTGGTTTTTTCAAATTTATTATCTTTTCGTGTGAAGAAGGCGGAGTATTGATTAATGATCCGTGGAAAAACCGCACAGCTTGAAAAGCTGTTTCGCGCCCGAACGTAATTCGAATATGACATAAAGTAAATTTGCTAAGTGACAAAAATTCTGATTGTTTTTTTTGTCAATTTCTTGCACAAATCTGCCGTCAGAATACGTTAAGTTTTGCTGATTTCAAATTGCCGCGCAGCCATGAAACGTTTTCTGTATCTGTGCGGGCAAACGCATATTGGGTCACGTTTAATAAGAAGGATAATACTTGGTTGCATTCATGTTGAATTCAGAGCGTTTTCAGGTTGCATCAGTCAAGCATTGTTTTTTCCTTGCGGCGGCCAGCCAAACACTGCAAACACACCCCGCCGGCTGATTGGTTGCCAATTGTACGCGTTTGTCTGTGTGGGGTTTGCAAATCTAAAAATTTCGGCCAATGGGCAATGCGATTTTTTCTACCGTATAATCAGTCTCGACGCGATCTGTTACTGTTGACGTCGTCGCATCTCGCATGGCGTTAAACATCAAGAAGGCTTATAACAATTACAACCATTTTCAATTTCCTATGAGGACTTCTTCTTTTGCTCCACATTTATGACAGTTTGCCGAGAAAAAAAATATGGTTAAATTAAAGCCCTGTGCTCTTTGAGTCCACAGTTTTAGACTTTGACTCTACAACGTTGCATTCACTTTGGCCGTGCACGCGTTTTGTTTTTCAGCACATGGTCGAACTCAGCACAAGACTGTCCCAAAAATCATGCAGGTGTTTCTATTTCGAAGATTTCTAACCATGATTTCTGTATAGAACAAACAACGAACAAAACCATGCAGTGTTCTATTTTGATTTGGCCTGTGTAGTATAGTGGTTAGTACTCCACGTTGTGGCCGTGGCGACGGTGGTTCGATTCCACCCACAGGCAATTCGTTTTTGAGAACTGCCATAAAATAGTTTACGCTGAATGACTCACAGTTTGTTTTCACATACGTGTATTAAAAAGTTCACCGTTTTGTTGAGTTACGTAAACTGTTGTATCTGTACCACTGGAAAACGACTTTTCGCCAACCGCAGGTTGCTCAACATTTTTTGCTGAGCTATGTGTCCCTGGTGCCTTAACAAATTGTTGACTCCAAACAAATACACACCTACCAGTCATTTTTAGCGGCAACAAACTGACGGACTACGCGCGTCGCAAAGGCGAATCGTTGGGCAAAATGAAAACGACGCTGACCAGACAAATCGACAAGGGAACACGAGCGGTCGTCGGCGATCGAGGCCGCGCAACGAACGAAAATCAAAATCAGTTGCTCGAAAATCAAGAGCATCAGCAGTTGCGCAGCAAAGGTGTCTACACCATAAGTAATTCAACCAGCACATCATCCACACTTCTGGCTCAAAATCTGTAACTTTTCTCATGTTGTCGTCGTATCGTTCTTTTTCTTTCGTCCCGCGTCCAAAAAAATAAATAAAAAATATTCTGACCGACCAGAAAAAAACTGAAAACTTCACGCTCTTTGTTTTTTATTTTGCATTTCGTGGAAATCAACACTTTGATTTTGAGAAGTTTTGCTAATTGATCCAATTAAAGTTTGAAAAGCACTAACATGTTTTCTACGCTGATTGGGTTTTCTTGTGAAACGTTGCGTGCCGTGGATTGTAGTCGGTTCGGTTCAGTTTCAGTGCAAAGGTGTGAGTGTGTGGTTTTTATAGTCGTTTCGTTTTTTTTTCTTTTTTTTGCGCCAGTCACCGCATGATTTGTTCAGCAGAATTTTATCGAGAGAGAAAAATGGTTTATAAAACATGGGGAATTAATGTAGCCAAGCAGTATTTAGTGACCGCGTAGCTATGTTTTAAACGACCCTCCCCCCCCCCAAATCTCATTTTTTTTTTTTTTTTTTTTTTTTTTCTTTCCATCCCCCTCTTTCCCCCCCCGCCCCCCCCCCCACCCCCCCCCAACAAACCACCAAACCCACCCCCCCCCCCCCCCCTTCCCTCCCCCCCCCAAAAAAAAATTAACCACCACACCCCCAAAAAACACCAAAAACACAACAAACAACCCAAAAAAACAATAGAAAACAAGGGGACCCACCCCCCCCCCCCCCCCCCCCCCCCCCGCCCCCCCCCCCCCCCCCCCCCCCCGCCACCCCCCCCCCCCCCTCCCCCCCCCCCCCCCCCCCACCACCCCACCCCACCAAAAAGTGTGTGTTTCCCCCCCCCCCCCCCCCCCCCCCCCCCCCAAAACATTTTACATTCCCCTAGAGGTTTTCTTTTTTCCCCCCCCCCCCTCCACCTGGCGCGCGCTTCCCCCCCCCCCCCGGTCCCCCCCCCCCCCCACAAAATTTTTTTTTTTTTTTACAAATTTTTTTCCAATGAAAGCCCGTTTAGTGCTGACTCGAGTGCAACCGTTCACTCAGCGTATGCTCAAACGTAAACCCGGTTCTACTGCTGCGTTCGGATTTTTCGACGTTTCATGAATAGTTTTTCTGTGGGTTGGGGTTGTGAGATGTCCAAAAAAGTACATCCTGGTGGTGGTGTGCAATCGGTTTTACTTTGTGAAAGCGGACTGACACCGCCAGTGCTTTAACTTTGAGAATAAGGAGGCCGCGGACTGGAGAGTGGACAACAAAAGTGCGAATAGTCAAACAGAGTGTTAGAACAAGAAATAAAGTTTAGAATTGGTGAATACAAAAACAGGAAAGAGGTCCCACCCCCACCTGTTCTTTTCTCAGAAGTACGTAAAGTCTGTGTGTTTAAGGCCCATTCATGCAAGCGCGCGCTGAAGCGCGCTGACGCGCGCTGACCAGCTTCATCATGAATGAAGAAATGAAGCTGCGTCAGCCGCTGCGGCTTTTTAGGTTTTTTGCCCATTCACGAACGCGCGCGCTGAAGCGCGCTGACGCGCTTCATCATGAATGATGAAGCGGCCTGAAGTGAAGCTGCGTCAGCCGCTGCGGCTTTTTAGGTTTTTTGTCCATTCACGAACGCGCGCGCTGAAGCGCGCTGACCAGCTTCATCATGAATGAAGAAATGAAGCTGCGTCAGCCGCTGCGGCTTTTGATGTCCGGACCCCAAATGCCGCAGCGGCTTGTCTGAAAAATGAAACGTATTTGCATAATTTCTGCGCTTTCCATTGTGATAGATGCAGACCAAAAAGGGAATGAATTCAATTGTGGTAAAATTAAATTAATTGAGGAATACAGTAAGTTTTATTGTGCAGCGTTTGTGAAAGAAACCAACAGATAAAAAGGATAAAAACAACTGGGCTAAGACGGGTTTCGAACTTTGGCCTCTGTGCTGACAGGCACAACATGTTACCACTGCACTATAGTAGTTCACAGGCGGGAAGCTCTCTAGGTGTTTGTTCATTAAATGTCGTTCAGTTTTATCGTTTTGTGCTGTTGTCTGTGTTGTCTCCGTACGTGCTGTTTAGTACACACTTATACCGCTTCGATTCGTTGTTTTTGCCGTTTCAGTGAATGTTTTGATCTTTTGATTTGTGCAACATTCACTAATCATGTGCTGCCGTTGATGAAATTTTTTTTTGCAATGCTCTACACCGTGGCAACGCTAAAAAAGGAAAAAGGTTTCACGCCAAACCGCAGTTGAAGAAAACAATTGCTTCACATCACGGTGTGGGGTACCGATGTGCGCAGCCCTCAACACCGGTGTGCAGGCCGCAAGAAATTTATGCGGCGGCACTGTTTCGACACGGGTTTGAGGGCTGTGCACCACTTTGAGGGCTGTGCACCACTTTGAGGGCTGTGCACCACTTTGAGGGCTGTGCACCACTTTGAGGGCTGTGCACCACTTTGAGGGCTGTGCACCACTTTGAGGGCTGTGCACCACTTTGAGGGCTGTGCACCACTTTGAGGGCTGTGCACCACTTTGAGGGCTGTGCACCATTTGCAAGCAACGTGCAAGCAAATTGCATCCTAGAATGTTCAGTCAAAATGCAGAAATCGTACAAAATTGTTCATAAAAAACTGTATTTTGCGGTGTAGCTTTCATTTTTCTTCACTTCGAAAGTCCATTTCACAATTTTTCAATAAATATGCGCCTAAGATCAGAAAACTTTTGGTGTGAAACCATAAAAACAGCACAAAAAAGCGTCAGTTTTTGCTTTGTGGGCTGCGGACTGACACCGCGAGGGCTGGACACGCTTACCGGGCGAAACCGCAAAAACAGTGTCCAGCCCTCGCGGTGTCAGTCCGCAGCCCCCAAGGCAAAAACTGACGTATAACATCGTTTTTACGCATTTATGCGTGGCCACAAGCCAACCCAAGTACAAAAAAGCATTCTGAATGAATTTGGCCCTTTTTGCAGTTTGCAAGGCAGCCGGTGTAATGAAGCAAAGCTAGCAAAGCTTGTTCTTGCGGGCTGCACACCGGTTTTAAGGGCTGCGCAAATCAGTACCCCACACCGTCGCACGGGTACAGTTCACATAAATTTCACATAAATTTCTTGCACTACTTTTCTGCTTTGTTGAGTATTCGTATTCTCACTGTCACACTTATTTTGAGACTAATTACGCTATACAATACTGTTCAGAATCTGTCAGAAAAGTACTAAATGATTTAACAAAAAAGTCTTGCAACATTTGTGAAAGATTGTCACTGACAGCAACAATCAGCGATTTTGCACACACAAATTTGATGTCCGGACATCAAATGCCGCAGCGGCTGACGCAGCTTCATTTCATCATTCATGATAGCGCACTTCAGCGCGCGTCAGCGCGCTTCAGCGCGCGCGTTCGTGAATGGGCAAAAAACCTAAAAAGCCGCAGCGGCTGACGCAGCTTCATTTCTTCATTCACGATGAAGCTGGTCAGCGCGCTTCAGCGCGCTTCAGCGCGCGCGTCCGTGAATGCGCATGTGCTCCAAAACTGAAGCGCGCTGACGCACGCTGAAGCGCGCTGTTTTTTTGCTTTGTGAATGTGTAGCAAAGTGAAGCGCGTCAGCGCGCTTCAGCGCGCTTCAACCTCCATGAATGGCGCTTTAGGGTGTTAAGTTACGGACACACTACTTGCACAGGCAAACGGACAAATCTCGCGGCACCACGGACAGTCCGTTGAAGGCAAGCACGAGCGCCAGCAGTGACCTGCAACAAAAGTCGCGAGAGGAAGAGCCGTTTGGCAACGAGCCAACAAAGCGGGTTCGTAAAACTCCTGGTCTGAACACAGTGCACCTTGTTCACAACACCAATGTTGCACACAGTCATAAACAAACGCACTGGCGTATATTATGCGCTGACATGCGCGCGCTTTTGTGCACGTACATTACGGTCGACACATTGAACAGTTTAAGCGACCAAAACAAGCCAATTATGGAGCAGTGAAACAGAAGAGCAATTCTGTGATATTTCCAGAAAAAAACTTGAATGATGACAATGACGTGAAAAAAACAGTTGAAATGTAAAAAATTGATAAACGTGCCGTTGTGCCTAACAAGTTTTAACTTAAGTTTTAAAAGTTAAGTTAGTAATTGAACTTTTTGCACAACAAATGACAACCAAATGACTATAAGTGGTGCAAACTTCAGCTTCGGACATTATGTAGTCGAGAGATCGAATCGTTTTAAAAATTGACGTTTTTTATTACCCGTATGCGTGCGCCTGTGTTTTTAATGGTGCATGTGCAACATAACGTGTGTTTTTTTACAGAGTGCATACTGCATGGTCTTCAAGCTAAACACAATTTCGAACAATAAATTTACCCTGAATGATGCCTTCTGCTTACCGCTGCCCTGCGAAACATCGCTTGTTTTCCTCAAGGTGCCGCAAATCACCGTGTCCGACAACGAAAAAGAAACCACCAGCGGGCAGGTGTCAGCATCTGAAGAGGATGACTACGATGAGGAGTCGACGCACGGAATGCCGCGTCCAGGTTGGCTGCTGCTTCAGCGCCCAATTCACGCATGTACAGTACCACATTACGAGCCCACCGTTGTTTTCAATAGCCGCTTGCAAGCGATACCTAAAGCCTTGCAGAGTTTGCGATCCAGTGGCCGGTCACTGTTGATTGTCGCGAGATCTAACCGTTTTTTGATCACCCTGTGCATATTATGCATAAAAACAAAGCTTTAAAAAACGTCATCAGTATTTTTTGCCGTATCGTCTGTGGACTGACCACGTATGTACCGTGAGTGCCAGACAAAAAAGAATATAATGCTTGTCAGCTGGCCACCCGGCGCCTCCTTCACCGCCACCGCCACCGCCACCTCCGCCTCCACGACCCACCCATCACGAGTTGATGCCGATTCACGGCAAAATGACGTCAACCGATGCGTCCAGCTCACGACGGTAAGCCTGAGTAGAGGAATGAATTGCGCTTTTGAACTGTTCAGTTGTACAGGGTGGGCCAAAAAAAAAGGTTCCAATTTGTAGTGATGCATGTCGAAGTTCAAAAAGGCGTAAAGTTCGATCGTACAAATGAGCCACTGGCGCGATGTCATTACGCTGCCGTGCAAACCCGAGCTGCCGTGCAAACCCGCCCAAACAGTCGAGCGAGCGACAGCGAGCCACAACACGAACAATCAACACGTGCAATGGCGCAACAACGGTGAACATCTGAACATTCTGCTGACCATAACGAACAATCAGCCAATCAGCAACGGACCTCAACCAATCAGCAACAAGAACCACAAACAACGATAATAGAACATTTTTCGAGCATTCTGATGTGAGCTATGCGTTCGTTACGCAAGCTCAGATGTCGACCGATGATTTTTAGTTATTCAAATCCAACCAATCAGTAAGTAATCGCCATTTTATTGTAGTAGCTTAGCGTTTATGTGTATTTTTCTCAAGTAGCTTAGCGTTTTCGAACCCAACCTCAAAGATCATCGATTTTATCGCTTAAAACACAATCAACTATTAACAAACTATACATCAATCGATGCGTCTCGTTGAGATCTATCCGAATCCAATACTATTTCATTGATTTTTAAAACTTTTCAGCAGACTTTTATTGAATCCCCAATTTTACACGTTGTTGTTGTGCATTGTTATGTGTGCTCGCGTGTTGTTGTTGCGTGCTTGCACAGAGCGTGCATAGCGACGCAGCGCGATTATTCACGTGCTGCGCACGCTGGTGCATTCTTTGTGTGTGCTCGTGACGGTTGAAAGGCGGACTTTCCCACGCAGTTTTCGAGTACGTGATCTTTTCGCCTTCCGTTTTTGTAAATCCACTTCAGTTGCAATATTTTCCTACTATGAATATTTGAGCTCTGTCACATTGCTTTTATGCAATAAACGTGTTTGTGTGTTTGCCGTTGTAGGAACATTGAGAAATCATTTGTCTCCCACTCGCGCACTCCTGCTTTCATCTTAGCTAGTTATTACGCACGCCTATCAGGGTGCAATTCTGAGCGACGAAGGTTCCCCTGTGCCAGCACGCCTATCAGCTACCACTCTGAGCGCCTAGGGTCCCCCTGTCACCGCACGCCTATCAGTTAGCAATTCTGAGCGACCAAGCCCCCCTTTCTCAGCACGCCTATCAGTTCTTCATCCTGAGCGACTGGAATTCCCCAATCTCAGCACGCCTATCGGGTTGTGGTCTGAGCGACTGAGTCAGACCCTTGGCACGCCTATCAGGTTGTTGGCTGTGCGACGGTGCCAGTCCCCTAGCTCGCCTATCAGGCTGGAAGCTGTGCGACTGGTTTAGCCCCTCCGCACGCCTATCAGGTTGTATTCTGTGCGACGGAATACTAGCTGAGTTCGAAAGTTACTAACCTAAATTTATTCCCCGTAGTGACTCGTAATCGCGCCGCTACACCCATCAATTTCATCAGCTGTTCTGTAAGGCATAGATGCAGAGTAGTGTAGCACTAACCCGGCGGATGCAATCAGACTCAACTGGCACCCAGGTTATGCCACTGGCGAGTCTGCCGCCCCCTCCTGCTAACCGCTGTCCAAGCACTCCCCTGGGCTCTGATGACTTTTCTACACACCCAGTAGGGCTGCACGACGCTGATCGTCGTCATCACCCGTCGCCCCCTTGGTTGCCCGCCGTCGCTGATGACGTCTTTCAGCAGTCCGTCGGTCTGAATTGGCAGTCGGAGCCGTCACCCCAGGATCGGGTGGAAAGTGACATACCCCTGCGGGTAGGGAACACCATTGCATATGGAGGTCTGTGCCTGACCCTTGACGGTTTCCCTCAAGGGCTGAACTTGCGAAGCGAGTGCTATGCTGACGAAGTCCCTGCATCTAAATTCTGCTTTCTCCACTCTATTGACGAAAACGGCGACAGCTACTATTTGCAAGTCGCCTACGACAACACCTCAAACCCCTCCTCAAACCCCTCTTGTCCCCTCACCAGCAACAGTTTCCCCGCATCCGACAACGATTGGATCAACAACAACCCTGAGCTAGTCGCAAAAGCCGTGCTGGCTTATGCCGCCGAAAACGACTACCCCTCTTGCTTTACCCTCACCCAATCACAAATCATCCACTACAATCAACCGTCAACCGACGAATATTTCCACAAGTCGCAACAAATCACCACCAATTCCGCAAACTTCAATCAATCAACTTCAATCAACGCCGCAACCTACAACAGCAATCCACAACCAAACCAATCGATGAACGACGCGGATTTCCAGCAACAGTGCGCCGACAAAATTCGGCAAGCTGCCAAAAGTTTTAGTAACCAAATTTTTCACGCTTTCCAATCAGAACAAAACGCCCTCGAGAATCGACTTTCGAAACTCGACGAATGGATGCAACAAGTCAACCTTTCCGTAACCAGGAAAAACATCGGAAGCACCAGTACTCGTGATGGTTCGTGCCGCTCCTTTGAGAATTCTCCTTCGGGGAGATCACGTCCTGTCGTCGCAAGTGACGTTCTGCCGTCAAGTTCTGAGTTGCAGTTTCAGAGCTGTATGGATCCCGAAAAACGATGCCCGGTCTCGGTCCGGAAACATAGTACGGAGAAGTCATGTGATGAAGCTGCCGCTTGGACTCCGAACTATTTTTGGAACACTCATAGAGTGCAAACCCCTCCCTCCTTCCTGTCCCCTAACTTGGTCGACTCTCGAACGACCATAACAACCCCGATGACTGGCGAGATAAACAGTCGTCTAGTTGGCGATGCTGGCAGCCAATCACTGACGAAAACGGCTCGAGTCCCGTCACGAGTCACCCCCCTAACACAAAACCCGCCGACAAATACCGATGCGCATTCAAACGACCAAAAACAAACCGATTCCCAAACCGTATTCATTTCTCGTGATACCGCAATCACCCCTCAAATGCTCAATTCCCCCAAGCGACCTGCGCGAATAATTCCGCTGCAGATAACGCTTCCCAGTCAAACTCAGCGACCTGCGCGAAGAACCCCGCAGCAGATAACGCTTCCCAGTGAAACTAAAACATACCCCTGTAACATGCTCAAAAATCAAAAGCCCCAAAATGAAGAAAAACAACACCAAGTCGCATCAACCGGTCTGGAGTCAGAAGAAGACGACAGATCATTCAGCGATGATACTGAAGATTTAGAAGTTTCGAATAAGTTGGACACTGAGGCAATACAACACTTGCCCGCTACCAATGCAA
>JASANC010002771.1:0-35655 GCA_030248135.1 Theristus sp. LFF4_11 | reverse complement strand
TGGCAACGTTTCCCGCAGACTGTGATCGTGTTTGAAACGAATGACGTCAAGTTTGAACGCTGAACTGTATGATTTGCGGCGACTTTTCTATTGAGCACACTCATTGTGGACATCAGCGCCACTGTCATTGTTGCGATTCGTGTCTGCTTCATGCTGATTCCCATTGCTGTCAACCTTGAACGAATGTCAAAGGTTTGATTGCTTGAGAAATTGAAACAACAAAATGTGTCGGAATGATTAATGTCATGCCTTCTTCTTTCCCTGCAGCCACCAATCAAGAGTGCCTGAACGCGCTTGTTTTGTCTACGACAGAAAAACGACGTCATCATCACATTCGGCCACAGCAGGAGTAGGTTGATCAACTTCGACTGCGGTGGAAGTGGCACCCTTTTTATTCGTCAGCAGACTGAAAAGAAGGGACAACAGATGAACATTGAACTGCGATTTAATAAAGTCATTTTTTGGCAAAGCACACTTGAAATGTGGCTAACTCATTAAACAAAACAGGGGCTACACAGGTTGCGTTAGGGAGGCCGCAGACGAGGAGGCTAGCGAATCGACAACCCCTCCTATCCCACTGGGACAACCAACCAACCAAACCAAAGATGGACACGGTACAGCACTGACACTAACACTTCGGACGACCAAAACCCTTATTTTAAAACAAACGAGAGCTTGTGTTGGATTGATTTGAAAGAGACAAGTTCGGAGGCTTTGTGTCGTACAGCTACTCATATAGAACTAAACACAAAACCAGCCTTATTTGATTAAATTAAAAAAATTGACGGAAGTTTGCGTTGAAGTGCTTTGAAAGGCACAAGTTCGGAGGCTTTGTGTCGCACAGCTACTCATGTTGAACTAAACACAAACCCAGCCTTATTTAATCAAAAACAAGCCGGAGTTTGTGTTTAATTGCTTTGATGGAAGCAGCTTGAAATTGATGTTTCGCAAAGGTGCTCATTTAAACGAAATAAAATACCAACCTTGTTTGATCAGTAAAACAAACCGGAGTTTGTGTTGAACTGCTTCGAAATACAGAAGTTCGAAAACTTTGTATGACGCAGCAGCTTATGTTGAACGAACAAAAACAAATTTCATTTGATCAACAAAAATGAACCAAACTTTGTGATGAACAGATTTGAAAAAAAGCAACTCGGAGTTGATAGTTAATAGTTCAGCTAAAAGAACCTCTCAGATAGATATAGGCTCAAATTGTTTTCTAGAACAACGATGGTGCACTTTCTCCTCACGGAAAAAATACCTGACCTTCCCTAACACCGAATTTTGAGGGGCCCCCAAATTTCAACAAATCGGTACCGACAAACAAACAAAAGCACTTCCCCTAACAACAAATAAAAGACCAACCGGCGCATTTCTTTTTTCCGCTGCTCCATCGCCATGTCGAACTCAGCTAGACGAGCAAGTTCATCATCGTTGTCAAGATAATCTTCGACAACAGCGCTCATGATGTGCACCTCGTTTTCTTCCGACGGAAGCTGTGATCGACCGTTGCCACCATCATCCGCTTGCTCGTCCTGTTCGTCCCGTTCCTGCTCCACCTCAAACAGCGCCCTCGCAGTAGCAACCGCCTCGTCCTGTTTTTCAGCTTGAGGAACGTAGATGACTTGAGCCGCTATTTCATCTTCGTCGAGTGGATCTTGATTGACAAACTTCTCTGTCTTCTTTGGTCCCAAATCTTGGTTTCCCAGTTCTTCACTTATTTCCGAATCAAAATCTGAATCTGAATCACCATCAGAATATTCATCCGGCACCCAACTTTCCTCAGACTCCGAGTCTTCCATTCTTCTCTGCTTTCTTTTGTTCTGAAGATTTTGAAAATGCAAAAATGATGAATGCTAAACAAAGAACAAACATTTTGAGGCCTGGAGGGGGTTTTGGACACTTTTTTGAATGTTCAAGGGACGTAAACGATAAATAGACCTGCAGCAAGCAAAACAAATTGAATGAAGTCCCCTGCGCCCTGTCCCTGCCCCCCTCAAATAAACGTTCAAAGGGAATTTTAGAACCTGATACTTGTTGAACTCCCACTCCCAGAGAACGATAAAGAAAATTGCAACGAGAAACTGCTGCTGGGTGCAGGGCAAGATGGGTACTTGCATCGACAACCAAAACGGTTAACTTGAATTTCAGCGTTATGCTAATTACGGATCTGAACATGAAACACAATTTTCACTTGATAAAATACACCAAAAATGCTAAATAGAACCGTGAAAAACGAAGGAACAGTAAAAATAAGTGGAAAGAAACGCAAAAAAAACGACAAACAAGCTAGAATCAAAACAAAAAAGATGAAAACATTCCTATTATTCAAATACAACACACACAAAATGAAACCAGCACCGATAAGAGCACAAAAAATGACAATTAATCCACTCCTAAATCCATTCCTAAATCTTTTTTATAAGGGTCCTCCCACTTATAAGGTCGTCACACGAAATTCACCTTTTTTTCAAAAATTTTTGATTTCCAAATTTTTATAAGGAGACCTTATATGCAAGACTTTACGGTAGGTAATTGGGTAATTTATTATCAAGCTCAGCTGAAAAGATTATAAAGCAGATATTTTTCTCTGATAATCAAAATGTATACTACGAAGTATTCTTGGCTTTTAGTTTGGATTCATTAAAGGCAGTAAAATCGCGTAAACGTATTCATTTTTTCTTAGTTTAATAAATATAATACTGTTTAGAACACGACAGCAGCTCAAAGCAATAGTTCAGCAGTTTGGACCACAAAGACAAATGTGCGGCACATGCCTTTGATTCAAAGGGTTAGTTTTAGTACAAAAATGTATATGGAATGAAAATTCAGCGCCCACGTATAGCATTGTCTAATAAATAAGGCACTTCTTGTCTTCTCATTTCAGGCGAGACCAGCTGCAAACTGGGAGTTGTGTGTTTTTCAAGAATGCAAAGTTTTTGTGTACAGTCCATTTGTCAAGGTGTCAAAAATGCCCCAGTTTTCGCTCAGACCACGGTCGAATTAATTAAAGCTTTGGTTGTGAAAAAATCGTAGCCACACACAGAATTTGAAGTGAAAAATCGCCATCTGAACTCAATGAGTGAACCAACGAAAAGAGTGGTGCTTGGTGCTTTGTCTTTGTTTGTTCGTCTGGAAGATAAAAATGTGAAACTTCCTTGGATAGAGAAGTTAAGTTGTACATTTGTATATACAGTACGGCCGAATAAATGAGGCAGTCCATCAAGGCGGGATAAGTCGCAGACTAGGAGTTGTCTTTTTCAAAAATGCCAACATAATTCCCAATCATGTGTGCACGGGAGAAAGAATGCACAGAATAGCGCGGATAATCTATTAGTTTAAAAAACGAGTCAAATTTGGCACACAATGTGGTTTCTGAACGTCTTTTTTCTTTCATTCAAATTTCGCGCGCTCCTTGAACCCTGAAAAAAGCTGCCATGTTTAATGGTATGGCTGCCGGCCATACCGTACTTACACTTACATAATGGTTCAGATACTGTATTTATTTATAGCTTGCGTCACCAGAAAGACTTCAGATATTACGCAAATCGTTTCATGATGTGACAGATGGCCTTTTTAGATTTTAACTTTCATTGGTTTATTTTTTATTCGTTGAATTTTGGTTTTCAACAGTAATAAAAGTAAATGTTATGAATAATAATACTACTTTCGGTTCACTGTGAAAGTAACATCAATATAGCAACAGTATCAGCAGAACTCGTTTGTACAAAAAAATACAAAATGTCAGAGATCTTGAGCGAAAGTGCAGACAAAATTAAAATACCATGCAGACATCAATTCAAGCAAACGAAAAATTACAATCGAATAATCAAGGAATCAAGGTTTTCAACAAGAAACAATTTCACATGAAACACAAAAAACACGAGAAACAGTTTTTGTTCACAGGACACTTGAAAGGTGCACAATTTGCAGGAATCATTTCTTATTCTTGAAACGCACTTTTTGGTGATCGTTCAAAATGACATTATTTCCAAGCGCACCATCATGAGAGAAGCAAACCAGAACAAAATGTAAAACCAAAACAAAAAACAACAACAAAGAACGAAGAAAACAGTCGGATCACAAATACCAATGCACTCGATTTTCAACTGAGAACAGTGACTGCACTTGATCAATTCTTTCAAAAAAGCCAAGGGAAAAACTCTCACCATGAATCACGGCTTCCGAGCGGTCTCGGTCAGCGGTGCTCCGGCCTGGCGTGCTGCGTCTGTCGTATCCTGGCCAGCTGCTCCAACGACTGACTGAACGTGGTGTCCGTTTTCGCAGCACTCGGCTGCTGCGTGTGCCCGCTGGTCGCCGTTTGGCCGGCGAGCAGCATCGACTGTAGCCAGAGGTTCGCGGCCGCATTCTGACTGCCGTTGCCGGCGCCGGAGGCCGCTGCGAGCGCTGCAGCCGCCATGAGACCGCCGGTGGGCGCTGCGCTGGCGGCCGTCGCTCCGTACGCGCTCAGGAGGCCAGCGGCACCGGCGGGATGCAGCAACGCTGCCGCCTGCTGCTGCTGTTGTTGGTGCTGCTGCTGTCTGGCAGCTGTCATGAACCTTAGCAGCAGATCAGACGAACTGTTCACGTTCGACAAGAAGCTGCCTGCGCTACTGGTGGCCGGCGGGGGCGGCTGCGGTGAGAGCAGACCGCCGGGCGCACAGTGCAACGCTGCCGCGCCATACGCAGTGCCAGTGGCGGCCAGCTGCTGGCGTTGTGCTGCCAGCGACTCGGTGCACGAGACACGTTGCGCGCTCAGCACACTCTCGCTGGCGGTGCTCGTCGGCAAGCGCACCGGCGCCAGACCGGCACCGCCGAACAGCAGCTGGTGTTGGTGTTGTTGGTGTTGCGAATGCCGTTGCAACAGCTGCTGTTGTTGGCTGCTGCTCGTGCTTGTGCTCATTGTGCCCGATGCTGCTGCTGCTGTGCAGGCGACCGTTGCGAAATGAGCACTGCCGCTTCGAGATGTGCCACTTTGAAACAGCGCATCGGACACAGACGGCGCGCGCGATGCTATCACAGATCGTTGCTGTTGCTGTTGCTGTTGCTGCTGTTGTTGTTGTTGTTGTTGCTGCTGTTGTTGTTGTTGTTGTTGTTGTTGCAACTGGTGCAACGCTGCCAGCTGTGCCGTCACCAGTGCACTGTTCGCGCCGAGACCCGGCGGCAGAAATGGGTTCACACCAGTATTACTGTGGTACGATGGCGTCATTGTGCTCGACGTTGATGGGCTGCTACTGTGGTACTGCTGTGCTTGATAAGAGGTCGTGCTCTGTGAAAGCTTGCCGTTCAACAATGTGGAATGTTGTTGTGGTTGTTGTTGGCGACTGAGAGACGAATGATGTGATGATGACTTTGATTTGGCGTGCGATGACGACGAATGCTTGTGACTGTGGCGGTGTTGCTTCGCCTGTGTGACCAGCGCCAATGGCTGCTGTTCAGTGTCGTTGTTGTTGTTGCTTTGTTGCTGTGCGCTCGAACGTGCTGCCAGTTGAGACGCTGACTGCGATTTGCAATGACGAATCGAGCTTGAGGCAGACGCTGAAAAAAGGGGGGAGGGGAAGCACTGTTTTTTGAAAAAAGAGCTATTGAGTCGAACTTGAGCAATTGAAACGCAAAAACAAGATTCTTACAATCGGCAGCGGTTGACTGAGTGGGGCGCTGGGGGTAGCGCTTTTTGGAAATGTCCCATGCGATTTTTACATGTAATGCACACCAGCGGCCGGAACGCTGAAACACACACAAATATTGTAGTGAATGACACAAAAGGAAAATGTTGCAAATAGCTGAAAACAAAAAGTAATAAAAATGTTTCACAATCAACATAAATACGAGCTATAAAATAACCTGCAAATCACGCACCGTTCTTTGAGGCGCCGTTGCAGTTGACGACGGAGCTCTGGATGGGAGGCCGCAATTGCCCACACGTGATGCAGACGGCGTGTGCTGAGATTGCAGTTGACTTGCTGCAAAATGCAGCTTTTCCAACTTCAAATGGCTAGCTGGCAGTTAGTACCGCGAACGGAAACGTGACACGACACGAAATCGATCTGTTTTTGTACTCGACGCACCTGACGGTGGCTGCAGTGTGCCTGGAGTGAGCGGGGAAAGTGCACCGAGGAATCCAGGGGCAGCGCCAGGGGGCGGGGCTGGTGGCGCAAGCAACGACGAGCCTCCAGTTGGGTTGCCTCCAAAGCCGGCAGCCGCCATGGCAGCCATCGCAGCCGCTGCGGTGTACGCGCTCTGACTGCCGCCTGCGTACGGAGTTGAACCGCCGAGACCGAACAGGCCGGCCGCTGGGGCACTGTTGTTGGCCAGGGCTAGCTGAAACACAACACAATTGTTGAACTTTGGAAAAACGACGCCTTCCTCGATTGAAATTGAAACTGAAATGACACGACTGTTTGATGATAATACAACAGAACAAAATGAAATCAAGGATAATCAACAGGTGCGTGTGTTTGCAACCGATCACAAAACGCAGATGAGCGAGCATTTGTCACTGACATGGGATGGAAAAGCCGGTGACGCGAACGGCGACGGAGGCATCGGTGCGCTCGGTGCCGGTGCGCCAAACAAGCCGCCGAGGCCAAGGCCAGCGCCAGCCGCAGCCACCGCCGCCTGCCGTTGTGCGGCCACCTGACGCAACCGGTTCACTGGTTTATAGTGAGTTGCAACGGCCACAATCAGACGACGATTTGCGAAACCAATTCTGTCACCTGTATAGCAGCGGCAGTGGCGATATCAATCGGTGCACCGGTGCTCGTAGACGGGCCACCCAATAAATTGGCGAACAAAGGTGCATGCGGCATGGCGCCCGCTTCGGATGCGCTGAGGTCTGCAGAAAGAATTGGTGACTAAGTTGTTCCACGGTGCCACAAAAGTAATACTTTTTCTGTTCTGTTTCATTCGGCGCCGTTAACCGTCAGGCAAATGCAGAAAGAAACAAGTTTTAGACCAGTAAACTGAGTACACAGCAAAAAATTGTCGTGTAAAAATTGAACAAAAAACCAAGTTTGAGGTAATGCAGTGTGTATTGTCTCGCATCAGCAGTAACGAGCGCACGCACTTGGCAAGATGGCGCCTGCTGTCGAGGTCGACTGAATGGCCGGGGCACGGTGCGCGGCCGACAAGAGACCGGCAGCATTGAGCGCCAACGTGGCGCCGCTGTTCGTCACGATGCAAGATGTGCCCATTGACTGTTGCGGTGGAACACTGCAGCAAAAGGCCACACGTACGTAAGAAGTCGAATAAACCTGATTGTGAACATTGCTTACCCGGTCGAAAGCAGCAGCTGACTGTTCGCAGCAGTACCGGACCCGTCCAACTGCAGTTTCGGCTGTTTTGCCACAGAGGGCAACTCGAGCAAGTCGCCATTTGGCAGCTCTGCATTGATGCTCGCGTTTAGCGGCCTCTTCATGTCAGCCGTCGTCGTCGGGTCTTCAGTGGTCCTATCAGGTGTGTTGCTGTTGTTGACGTTGGCGGTGGCGGTGGCGGAGGAATTATTTTCAGCCAGAATTGTTGTCGTTGCATTTGCACTTGCGGTCGAGGGCGATTGAACTGAAAAATGTTAGTATTTCAGCTCAATCAATAAAGTTATTAGATTCACACGAACCTATCTAACTATTGAACGTGTGAGGATCATCTACTAGATCTGGACCACTGTACTTGAACATAAACTTCAGCAATTTTTCTACGACAGTCCAAATAAGTGCATCGACCCACACGTACAGTCAGCCGCGAGAGTGTGCGTGGATATCAGTTCCAAGAAACGGTTTGGTGAATTGTACCGGTTAATATAAACAGTGTGCCCGCACAATAAGGCACATAAAAATAAGCTGCTGAATCGACCGCTGATAAGAGTGAACCAGAAGAAAACCAGAAAACGACGTCGTAGTGTGCTTCAGTGGACTCCTATTTTAGCACAATAAACATAAAAACGGGCCAAACGTAGTACGTTCGGACGTTTCATTTCGCTTGCCAGTATTTCGCTCAAATAATAATAATAAAATGAAACTGATCCAGCAAACTACTGATAACAGACGACCAGTGCTGTATTGCCTGACTGAAATAAATGGCACAAACGTAAAAACCAAAAACCTTGAAGTGAGCAAAAAAGTAGAACCAAAACACGCTTGATAGCGCTGAAAGAGAAAAAACAAGAAACGAGCGAAAGAAAGTTCATGTCATGTCACGCTGTCCAACGTTATCAATATTGCGAAATTCATTATCATAAACTTCGCTGAATCGTCAGTCACAGTCAGCCATAACAAGAACCCGGAAAAAGCAGCAACTAAAATTGGGGTCAACTAATAAAAAAAGTTGCAAAACACAGCGAAAACACCGGAATGCGGCTTGCCAACCCAACTTTGCAAGCAAACACCTGGACGCACCAGTTTTCGTGTAGCCACTTTTGGCGGCTGGCGTTGAGCTTGCCCTGAGGTCATCGATCACGGCAGCGACGACACTGGACGTGTTTGGCGAAATGGCAGACTTGTCCAGGAGTGTCCTCGTCGACTCAGCGGCACCGGTGGCGACGGACATCACTGATTTGGCGTTGTTGTCGCCGGGCACCAATAAACTGTTGCTGTTGATGTTGTTGCTGGTCAACGTCTTCGTGTCCACCAATGCGTTCGGGTCCTGCAACGACAAGTTTTTCAATTGTCAACAAGGTTGTTTGTAGAACTTTGGAAACAAGTAACTTGTTACGCCCATTTGTATGAATGGGGTTTTCGAAAGTATGTTGACATACATGAAAAAGCGATTCAAAATACACTGCAGTGTGAATGCGGCTCCATAGAAACCGAGAAAGCTTGACGATGGGCGAATTGAAAGTGTTCACAAGTCGCTTTCTTTGGCACGAAACAACGGTTTCGCGCCTAAAAACACACAGTTTGAAAAATTCACATACATGAATGTGTTACATCAGTAGTGTTACCGTTTTATTCACAACTCACAGGGTTTTGTTGTTGTTTTTAAACGGAATGAAAGAAAAATGTCAGGATCGATAATGGCCGAGTGTGAAACTCAGTCGTCTTTGTCACTCTCACATTCACAGTTAGTAAAATGCAAGGCTAAGGCTGTTCGTTCGGTTCAGAACAGAGTAAAATTTAAAAAAAAGACAAGATAATAAAATAACAGACTGTCTACCGTACGACAGATAAATCCATAATCGCTTCAGCACCGTAATTTCAAAAACGCGGGTTGACCCAACTGCTTTTTTACTGTTCCTGTTCCTGATCTGATACAAAAAAAATAAACGGTCTTTTTCAGAAATTTTTCCATCACCTGAGTTGTGTTCGCTGAACAGTCGTTTGGAGAAGACGAGCTGGGGGGACTCGATGTTTCTCGTTGGCAATCCACAGTGACATTCTCGTTACCATTGTTATCATTTTCAACACAAGAAACGACGTTATTAGAGTTCGATGATGAATCGGACGTGTCTTTGGGTGGTGAGTGTGTCGTCGCACTCGGTCGTGACGGCAGTGTCGTTGCCATTTCAGTACCAACCAAGTTCTTAATGCCAACTTTTGTAATAGTTCGACACAATGGACAAACAGTCGATTGTTTTTCAACGCATGCGTGAGGTGGTTGACACAGTTTGCTTGAATGGAAGCGATCCACTGAGATATGAAAGCGTTTGCCTCTGTAAGCGTCTTTTGCACCGCGGCGTACAGATCGTAATGACAACAAAAAGTGAACAATGTGGCCAAAAATGGTGAAAGCTTGCGTTCATCAACATAAAAAAACAAAGCTGAAAGTGAGCTCGTTAGCCGCACAAAAGCCTTCACGGAAAAAGTGTGGAATAATGAAAGTCGAACTGACACGGTAACTACGTTATCGACGCATGACCGTTTGCGTGTCAGCGAAAATTGACATTGTTAATGCTGGACGCAAAAACATGAATAAGCACACACATAATATTCGCCTAATTGTTCACTTTGCAATCGGCCGCTTGCCTGGCAAGACTCGGTGGATACGAGCTTGTGCTACGCCTAAGTTTCGCTTGTTGAGATCACTGCAATTTCAAAGACAATAACACATAAGCGAAGCAGTCGGTCAGCAGAAACTCAATTTCAGCCGTTATGACGCAGCAATGACAACATAATGCGGTTATCATGCATTTTCCTTCCGTGGCAAATTGCGTTGTAAGCGCACACAAACTGCAATCTGGCAGCCTCCTTGTCACGAACACAATTGCCACGAAGCGCCCGTTTGAATCAGGGCGCCGCCCATGCATGTCATCATGACCCACTAATGACCGTTACCGTATCATCGGTGGGTAACTCATGTAATAACGATCATATCCCGCAAATTTAATCAAGACGCACAACGAAATCAGGCGAGAGAAATCCAAATCACACATCGAATCACTAAACGGCCGCCCTGACCCCTGAGAATGTGATGCCATTGTTGTTGTCGCGCATGTCAACACACAACCAACGATGGAAAGTGGCACATCGGAAATTCTTGGACGCACACACCGAAATGTTGTCGTCGTCAAGACCGTCAAATGTTCGGAAGACCAAAGAATTCACTGCAATCCACTGAAACGGTCACTGACGGAAGACTTGAACTAAGCAAGGGGGCAACATGTAACAGAAAAAGTGACGTAAGATTCCTGTGGTTCCTAGCGAGCGAACCAACACCGACTATGATCAAATGATTCGTCTAACAAGGGCGCCGGATACAGGCATATTGAAACGATAAGCATTTCAAGTCATTCTGGAAGGAAATCGTGGCAGCGTGCTGCACAAACGGGAAACGGTCTTCTTCATAGCGAGAAAAAAGAATTCGCCAAATTCGACGGGGCGAGAGAAGACAGAGGCAACTGATTAGAGAGTACCATGCCGTGAGATCACGTACCAGTCAAAAAGTTGCAAAAGAAGCCTTCTTATGGTGTGGTACATCGAAGTAAAAAACACCAAGCTTGTGAGACTGCTAAAAAAGCCAACCGGAAAGAACGGAAATGAGTGAAGTGCTCAACAAAGTGTGCGTTTTCACAGTATGAATCAGGAATCCGGGTCATGGCTGGTGTCGGCGCTGGTCGGTGGACTCGCGAAACGAGACAGAGCACTTGAGCGTGATTGGCCTTTGTTGGTGTCGCTGGTTCGTCTGTGTGGCACAGTTCAACCAGAAATCAACTCTCGAAGCACTCTCAACAACATGCGCGGCGCAGCCATTTCAAGATTTCTAGTGCTCGACTTGAGTCACAGCACAGTGAAAGAAAACCATCACAATCATGCTTTCTTTGCCGACATTTTTGCACCGCACAACGCCGCTTTCATGCAAGAGTGTCGCTGTCGAAGCCTGCCCGGCCATCCACTTCAACCAACTTTGAGAAAATCAGTTCTTGTTTATGATGAGAAGAGCAACGCAAGCGTGCACGCTGCTACTTGTGAAGTCAGTGTGGCGCGGTGTTTGTTGGGATTGGGATTATCAAAACGCTGAACAACAATGCCAGCAAATACAAGAGAAGGGCGCACAAATTCAATTTCGCTCTCATAATCAGGTCGGCCGGTCAGACCAGCATGGCCGCATTGCCAACACGACACGATATTGATATGAGCAACAGAGTGCACGGATTGATGGCTGTAGACGGGTTGATAGCAAGTGTTGTGTCACAGCACAAGCACGCACGCACACGCGCGAAAGCTACACAGATTCAGCTTGTTCATTCCATGTGACGTCGCTCGATAATAGAAAGCAAACTGCTGACGGAACAGTGCATAAAACTGATGCACAGAGCTGATACTGTTATCAAGTCGCAGCAATACAGATTGAATAAACTGCTACGAAAGCAAGCGCACCGCACATAAACCAATTACAACATTTTGAAACCGATCCAACATGCAGCTCTGAATACGTGAAACGCCCGAGCGAAAACACTCTTCATGTCACGCTAAGAAACCTTTGAAAAATACAGCTTTATTCAGGTATCGAGAGAGTTTTTAAAACATCTGCAAGCAATAATAGAGCCCAGAAATGCGTCTCTCCATGCGAATGGAACTGAATCATAAACAATCATAAAGACAGTAACGAAAATATTGCTAATTACGCATTCAGTGCCGTGTTTTGATAAATTGTAGCTCTCTGAAGACGCGACCGCATTGCAGAGGCGATAGAAAGAACTGAATGATGATCACACAATAATTTGTCAAATCGAATCCAGTAAAATACGAAAGTGAAAATTGAACCTCACGCGAGTGTCGATGCGGCTAAAAGCGAGACGTGCCATATCAATGCATAGACAAGTGAGACACGAGATGAGATACGGCCCGTGGTTATTCAAGGTTCGCTGCAGATGCCAGATACAGTGATAAGCACAGCCTGCCGTATCCTTCAGGCTAATACAACTAAGGATCTAAGCACCTTGAGATTATTAATCAAGCGCTGCAAGCACAGCTGAATAATCGAAATGCGGATGCGTCGCAGTTTGGCGCAATGGAGATCGCCCGAGGAAAGAAAACTACGATAATGCTGAACGCTGAACTGCTGATGTGATCCTTGAATACTTTCACTTCACAGTCACTTTCAATAAGTCACATTCACAGCGAGCACACATTCGATTGTATTTTGTACAACTGTTCTTTTCAACGTTCAAACCAGAAATTCGTCAAAAGCCATTCGCATAAGATTGTTATAAATTGTGGTATAAAACTTTCGACAAATTCTAATGCAAGGCACATTCCGATCTAATCTCCGTTGTTCCATGCCGTCAAAAACCACCAGAACTCAAGCTTCAGACAAACCGATTGGCAACTAATTAGCGCGTTCAAGTTTGTCACAGATTTTATATAAAGCGACGGATGTACTACTCAAAAATTCATGAGCAAACAACGACATCGCCATATAAGCAACTGATCATAAATTTTCCGAACCAAAAATTACAAGAACTTAAACTGACTAATGAATAGGTCAGGAAAAAGTAAAACAGCTTTTGGTATAAATCCTAAAAATTGTGATAAAAATGGAATGACCATTCTTAGCAGGCCTTCTGAAAAAAACATTTACAGAAAACTGCAACTGAAAAACACCACATTCCACCCCACGATAGTGCAGACACGCAGACCTTCCATGTTGTCTTTTTTATGTTGATTTTGAGATCAGCTCATGGCGTCCGTGATCAACGATGGTCGTATGTGCTTAACTAAGCAATATCTCCAACAAAGAAACTCAAGTCCACTTTCACATTCGCTCTCTTAATCGCAGCTCTCTTTACAGCTTCGATCAGCGTCTTTTCGCAAAACAATCATAACTCAGGTGGACAAATATTCTTTTAAAATAAGTGTTTTGTAATGATACAGCAGCACGACCGAAAAAGTTGCTCACTTACAGCATTTTGTAGATTTGTTGGACATACGCCCTTTACTGGCGTCTTGCAACAACATAATCTTATCTTTGTTCAATGGAAGTGTGGCTAGACCACTACTCAGCCATGAAAAGCCTGCTAATCAATCACTACTGATAGAGAAAAACTGATACCGAAGAAGATAGACGTTAACAATAATACCAACAACAGCGTTGCATTACTCAGCACAGCGAGCAAAACGCAGTTTCAGCGTTTGAAAATAAACCATGAACACCATGAATGCTTGAGCTTGGAGTAATAACAGCAAAATTTTCTTCAAAAGTTACTTCGCTCTTCCACATGAACTACTTTTACCATTCCAAACAATCAGAAAAAATTCAAAACCCAAAAACTTTGCAGCAAACAAAGCAGTGAAAGGTCAGCCATATCAAACATGTGTGCGACCTTTGGTTTGGCTCCCCGAGAAATAAAGTTATTTTCTGGTAAGATGTGGACTACGCTAAATTTGTTCTCAGACTGGATAAATCAGACTCAGACTATTGATACAAAATAGGATACAATATTTTGACGATGGAGATTACGCTTAATAATAATAATGATATTCAAAGTTCAGTGCAACGTAAAAACTAAGAAAAGCCATGGACATTTCATAATGCCATACATGTTTTAGTGATGAGTTTTCGCGCAGTTTGTGCAACGAACAATTGAAACCATAACATCTCTTGAACTGATCGAACAATACATTACTTTCAAGACTTAACGCACCCATACAGCAAGAACATTTGAAAGCTTTACAAAATCTGGGCTATATTTTAAACTACTAGTCTAAATGGACTGTTGTGGTATAATCTCATTGAGCAATAATCACAATAAAAGAAAATCTGACTGGCAAACGTTGTTTTGTGTTTTACGGCTCAAAACATTTTCTTAACAGCCCTCTTTCAACAGATGTGTGGTGATGCTCGGTTTTACGGAATTATATCAATTTTGTTGAAAGTCATTTCAGTTATTGTTAAATGCCATGTCGTTTGCCAATGCACATTTTTGTCGAGTATAAAGATATATCTGTGGTTTAAAACGAGCGCGCAACACACCGTTAATATCAATAAAATGAACACACTGCCCATTACATTGCGACTTGATCGCTTGAAAGCCGTAAAATTCCTTACGTGCTGTTTGTTGGTGCTTTTGTAGAAAAAATACAACTCAAGCTACATAACCTTCTGCTGTGCTAACTTTTACAGCAGAATATTTTCGTTAACCACAGAATTTATTCACTTGAAACTACATTTTTAATTTTATCGATTGTTTTTCTGGAATCTATCAAACAAAAAGCATTGCATGTGCTGGGTGTGAAGTCCGTACGGATCACATCATAAGTAAAATGAGACTCGTGAAAATCGTCCTTCTCTTGATTGATACTGATGTCCTGCTCCCAGCAAATGCCGAATCTACTGAACGCCCAGACAAGCCAAACACCTTCCAAACAACTAACATTCTCCTTGGCGTGCTGTTTCCTTGGACGCCTCGCCTTCGGCGTTTCAACCTTCGAGGCGACGGGCGGCGGCTCAGGCGCAGGGTTGCGTGCTTCTTCCTCGATTCGCTTTGCCTCTTCCTGTTCGGCAACCCAGTTCTGTGAAAAAAGGCAATTCAAATCGTATTCGTGGAGTTCAACAACAACAACAACAGTCATGGTGTTGCGTCCACTTACATCCAACTCGTCGAGCGTTCGAAAGCTCGCGATCGCGAATCCGTCAATGACGGTCTCCTCGAGCAACAGTTCCATTGACTCATCGGTTCGATCGTCACAAATGCGACCCGTCGCCGTCTGCACAGTTTTCGCACTGCGTTCGTCCTCTAGTTTCGGCACGAAACCGTTCGGCAGTTCAGCGGAATTATTCGAATTCGAAGTGCACGCGTCCTGCGAGCAGCAGTCGGCGGTGTTTGCGTTGTGTTTGCTGAGTGCAGCATCGCCGTCGTGCGGCTCGCAAGGCGCGCCCTCCGTTGAGTCGTGTTCGCTCGCAGCGTTGTACTTCAACGCTCGTTTGGTTTGTCTGCCACGACCACCGCCACCACCCGCTCGTGTTGTTTTTGTTCGTTTCGTTGTATTCCTTGTTCTCGGCGTGTCACCATCGTTGTTGTCCGTGTTCGAGCGACGCGACGAGCCGCTGCGTGTTGTGCCACTTGACGAGTTGCCGTTGCCTGCAGCATTGTGCATTTTGGGGAAGACTGAGCTGTGCGAAACCATGAAAACCATTACAATTGCTGAGTCGCAAGCCATAGAAGCTTTCAAATAGAAAGTGGTAGGGATGGCAAAAAACGTTTTTATATTGCCAGAAAAAAAAACAGGTTTATTTCCGTTTTAAAACCTTTTATTTACAATTTTCCCGACCGCCCAGTTTTTAGAACTTGGCCCTCGGAAGCAATCAGAAATGGAGGTGAAATTAGTGTTTTAAAGAAAAGTTAACTTTAACTTGACAGTTTATTTTTTTGAATTTGCAAAATGCAGTTATGCGATATCACAGTTCAATAGTTTTCAACTGCCAAAAAATTTAAGGTAAAAACTGTTTTTTTATTTTGTTTTTATCGCGGTTCCGGAAACCCTGAGGTACCAAACTGGCGGAAACGGGCAAATAATAACCCTCGGCTCAGGAGGGAAGAAACCATTAAATGTTCCATTGGCCACCTTTTAGTTTCTCCACGTGTGCGTCCTCCTGTCCACAGCGAGTTTAGAACTTCCTTCCAACAGAACGGTTGACAGAAGTCCTACACCTGCGCTACAGACCGGACGACCTCTTTTGTACGAAAAAAATTATTCCCATGCCAACCCTAACAATGCGGCCAAGTATCTTATCAGCTGATCATCGGTGGATTTATTGTTTGCTTGAATGCGAACGAACAAAAGATGCGAAGCAAAACGGTATGAATCGGCACGAAAAAAGTCACGAACCTCGTGACTTCGCGCTGGCCACTGGTGTTGCGTTGTTGCGTGTTTTCTTGGCGCGCTGTTGTTTCGCCGGTTCGTCCGCGTCGTCGTCACCGTGCTGCGACTCACTGTGCCCGTGTGCCTGTTGACCGCCGTGCAGCGCAGCATCGCCGTGACTGCGCGCAGCGTCGCCTGGCGACTCGTTGCTGACAGGCTCCTCGTGTTCCGTGATTTCGTCAATTTCTTTTTTGATTTCATGATGCGACGGCGTCGTCGTCGTCAGCGGCAAATGTTTCTCCACCTTCATGTTTTTAATTCCACAGCAATTTCAGGCAATTTTTCACGCAACGCGATTATAATTGGTGAATAAGTTATTGTTGCTCTTTGAACGTTGACACATCTGCGGATTTCTCTTCAGTCATACTTGCGATCGCAACTAAAATCAGAATGTTCATCCATTTGTTGTAAACGACCAAAAAATATTCCACCAACAACATAAATGCAATACACGATGTTCTACTAAAAAACCAGCGATGTATACAAATGAGAACCTGTGTGTTGTGTGCTTAGTCAGTCAGTGACAGCAGCGGAGAACGACAATAATAATATTCCATGGTAGGCACGCACGCGCACGCTCACGCGGCACCAGCACAACAAAACAAGAAAACCCACAACGACAAGCCCTGACGGAATCATGCGTCTGGGACGGCGGAAAAACACAAGACGCATCGTTGTTTGTGGTTCTGGTGACCATATTCGTGGAAAAAAATACATCTGCACACGTTTTTTTGGACGTTTATCACGTCAATAATTGCGCACAACTGGTTGAACATTTTTGAACACTTATCATTATCAAATTTATCAGTAAAGGAATGACGAAGAACCGCATTGACGGAATTGACGGAATTTGCCAAAACCGTTTTACATAACTATCAGTAAGCCAGAAATTCAAGCAAACCTTCGTTTATGACAAGAAAATTGAAGTTTTTTCAATTTACAACAAACGTCATTTAGTGCGGAACAAATCAGTCCAAATGCGGTATCTTTTCGCAGATCGTTGCGAGCAGTATCTGCTGAATTCACATTCTCGATTTCTCAGCTTTTGCCAGCTCAGTAACGAGTGCAACAGTATAGCTGTGTCCTGTCGAGTATTGGGGGAAGGCCTCATGGTGCAAAAATATATGTGCCGCACAAAGCTGCGCTTGTTCAATGCTGCTGGTGCTAGCTGGCCCTGCCCTGGCGATGCTACACACCGAAGCTTGTGAAGCCTAGAAGGCAGCACAAATACATAAAACATGTTATGTTATGCTTCGTTTCGTTCATCTTTACACTCGCTAAACATATTCGTTCGCTCGGACTTGTTCATTTATCTTGCAGTTTTAATTTTACGTGTTTTTTTGCGCTAGCTGTGTTCGACAGCATGAGCTTGCAAAAGCAACCGCTGATGATCGGTCATTTGAGTTATGGAGGCGTCACTTCACTTATATAACTTGTATAGTTCTATGCCTCATTAATTAGTTGGCAAGCTGAGCTCAACGTGTATCAGCTGTGTTTAATTGAACTCGTGTCAGTGAAAAAGACCTGCATTTAAACTCAGCTTTTCCTGGCAGCGATTCATGGAAGGTTCAACGTTTATGTAAAAAACATGGACGGTTGTTTGAAACATGAGCAGAAATTAGACACTGAGGAGTTTGGAAGGCGCAGCAAAGGGATGGTCTTTTCCGCAGAGCTTTAACAAACAGAAACTAACACAGCAACAATAATAGTGCACAGCATCAAAAGCCAGCAACCAGGATGAAGCCTAATCATAAACGGAAGTAAGGAAAACCAAAACGAAAAAAGCACCACTATTGGCCAATTAGGATTCACTCAACAAACTAAGCGTTCCAGACTAGTGCAGACGAAATTCGCTCGAAATAATCAGGAACAACGAAAAAATTATAAGACACTTTTTTCGGTAGTTGTTGTTCTTGTTGTCTGTGTGGTTGATTGGTGACACAAGAATCAGTGGCAGAAAAAGTGCCGTCGTGTGTGTGGAAAACGCGATGCAGTGAGCAGGAGAGAACGAGAGTTTTGACGGCCAAAACGCAGTTGCGTTGCCTGTGTGTGTGTGTGTGTTGCGTGTGGCGGAGTGGCCACGCGAGGCCAGCACGAACACACTGAAAAATAAGAGACACTGAGAAACAGAGATGCATACAACAACCACACTAAATATTCTGCAGTGCAAAATTCGCTGTGCGCTCTGCTCTGCTCTCTGTCGATATGTGCAAGATAGACAGGCAGCAAAATGTGTCTGTGTGTTGTTGTTGTTGTTGTTGTTGTTGTTACATACAGAACGGAACATTGAGCGCACGTGTGTGCAATGCATTCATGGGGCGAAGCATTACAGCATGTGAGAATATGTGCGTACCCGTGAACTGATACGCGCATTCACCGCCAGTAAACGCGCACGCGCGATGCTTAACGCGACGAAAACGCGAAAGCATTACGCCAGCGTCATGCAAACGTTGCACCGCGTGCGCGTCGTCATTTGACTTTGCACGCATGAGTGCCAATACGGGAGTTCCGGTGCGCGGTTTGGATTTGTAACATGCTAATAAAAAAGCGTGAAACTTTATTTCAAGAGTGATGTTTTAACGGCCCCCTGAAACTGGAAACGTCACATCAACGTTCACGTCACCCAAACGGCGTCTCGGAACCTTTGACATTGGTGGAAACAGCCACTGTTCACTGCAGCGGTTCCACGCACGCTCATTATGCAACATGAAAAATGCCTCAGTTTTGCGTGGAGTATCGTATCCGGTCAATTCGCAAAACCAAATCCCGATGTCAATGCGGGACACCCATGTCCGAGATGTCTGACAGACATTCGCAGGCTGATTGCATTTTTACAAACGCCACTCCAACTTCGATGTTACCAAAATATAAATTCCGACCACAGATATGAAATGAGACAAGCGGCTAAGAACAGTGCACTATTGCTTGCACGACATGACGCATTAAAAACAATGAAACACGGCAATCAGCTGAGCTGAGTCACATCCACACAACAATTAACGCGCTCAATTGCATTGAAATGCCGCCCCACCACCATCCAACCGGTGGTGGAAAACAAAAGCGCGTTCAAGCTGATCGAGAAAGTGAATAACAACGTGTTTTCAATAGTCAAGATCCAGTTTTAGATAGCTGACAGAAGGACAACTGAAAACAACAACAACAACAAAGAAGTCTGATAACTTATCAAGTGGACTAACTACAAGAAAATAATGATAAATTATGAAAATATGAGTGGAAATGATGAGCGAAACCACTGCGAGAGTACATTTTACGAAATATTTTCATTTCAGCAAAACGTCTGTTTGTAGCAAGACAAAACGCATAAAAGACGAGCAATATAGAGATGGGAAGGCCAGCGCTGCGCAGCACACACACCGAAAATCGACGTACATGATGATGCACGCAACGCAAACCAACAACACCGCGGTGTGCGAAACGAACTTTTGAATAGATCGTCTGTGTGCTGTTTGTATTTTTAAGAGACGTTTGGTGGTGTGAATCAATTTCTTTCTGGTTGCATATTGTAAACGCAACAACAAGACACTATCGCATAAATGACATGGCGAAAACACACAACTGAACTGATATCGATGAAATCAGATGTGTGTGGAAGGGAAACCGTGAACAAGCGCGCGCGCGGAGCACATCAAACCACAAGAGCGCACGACACGGGCGGTCCGAGCGACCGTTTCTCTTTCGTTCGACCTCTTTGGCCTTTGTTTGCACCTCAAAATCAAAACTGAAAACCGCACTGGCTTGCTGAGAACTGGGTAAACTTTGCAGCCAATCAACAAAAAACAATGAAAATCTGGCACAACAGACTGCATGCATTAGGAGTGGGACTGTGATCAATGCAGTCGGATGCACGATGCTGATGCAGGCTGTCAGCTGTGAATTGATCGAAGATCCGTGATAAGAAAGCGCAAGCTCACGTGACACACGCTTTGACGTGATGGACAGGTGAAACCTAGAAATAGCAATAAAAATCTGAATTTTATTTCAGGAACTTTTGAAGAAAAAAACTACAACCTAAATGCAAGCCTGAAACGTTCTAAATAGCGGAAGCAATAATGAAACACTGGAAACCTTAAAAAACGGACAACAATAATTGAAAACTTAAAGAACAACGAGCGGAATGGATAAACATAAAGGCACCGAAACAACAGCAAACACAGTGAGTAGCACAACAGCACACACTACACTCTGAGCAGACACGTTAGCTGATAAGCAGACAGCCAATCAATTCGCTATGCAAGAGTGCTTGGCTGGCTGTCGCACGAGCGAACAATGTTTCACAGGGAGCAAGAAATGCTCGAAAGCTGCTTTCAACCTAAAACTTTGTTAAAATTTACCAAAATACCTGACAAGATTCAGTTTACACGATACAATTCCAGCCAACTAAACAAAAAAAATTTCCCAGTTGGCTGTTAATTGACCGAATACAGCGTAACATGCTTGATCCCATATTTATGTTCAATGCATACGGGCAAGTAAGCAAACGGGTTTTCCTCAACACCCTTTCAAACGTTCTCACTTTCAGCAAGTCACACAACGCTCACAATTGTGACAGTTTTATTCGCATTTCAGATTTCGCAGAAAAACTGAACTTTACTAATCATTAGTGGATGAATAATGGTATTTATGATGTCGTAATTAACTGATACAAAATCGTAAGTCGTTGTCGGCAACACAATTCTGACTGTAGATCGGAGATACACACAACAAAGAACAAGACTAGCTGTAAATTTTCGTTTTCACATAAGAAAACCGCATGTTTGAACAAAACCGGAAAACCGAGCTGAATCTCAGTCTGCAGTCTGCACAAATTTCAAACGGTAACATTGGAGTTTCAAAATTTAAATTGAGTATTAATCTGTATATTAATACAAAACAGTAAAGAATCCATCATCTGTACAAATAGTCAGCCTTTATGTTCGCTGAAATCGACGGCTCCCAACGGTCCCCATTCAGCAGCAGTTTCTCTTTGTTGTACAGCAACTCTTCATGAGTTTCCGTGGCAAACTCAAAATTCGGACCCTAAAAAACTGTGTTACTGTGAGGCTGAAATCAGAGAAAAGTTGTGGTGCGAAATACAAAACCAGGGTAATAAAGTGATAAAGTAACAGCTAGTTGGTGACTGGCGGGACAGGCAATTCAGTGCAAGCGCAAGCCCAACCGAGTCAATGAGGGAGTGGAGTGCAAATGTAAAGCGACTATTATCTTTCCTTTTAGACCCTAGACTCCATGCGCGCATAGACAGGTTAACAGTTTCATGCATGACGCGGTAATTAAAAATTGGCAAAGTGATCCGAGTCCCACAAAAAGGGCCGGGTCACTGAGGCGATTTCGAATTGTCCCATACAGAATGAAACTAGTTTGCTTTGCAGGTCTGCAAACGCATCGATTCGGAGAGCCTAAACAGTTGACAACAGTGCCAGTGTGGCCCACCTCAACGATGGCGTCCACCGGGCAAGCCTCCTGACAGAGGCCACAGTAAATGCATTTAGTCATGTCGATGTCGTAGCGTGTCGTCCGTCGACTGCCGTCCGGTCGCGTCTCAGCCTCGATTGTAATCGCCTGCAGTTGTGTCATTAGAAAGTCGCAGTGGTGACAGGCTTTGGGACAGACTCATTCAGCAGGCGCCATTCATTCACAGTGCGCTCACACTGGGCCGTCAGACCAACAAGAAAACGCAGCCAATGAACGTGCCGGCTTTGTATCGCCAGTGGCACGGCCACGGCAACACAAGCGACTGGCGAACCTGCGCCGGGCAAATCGCCTCGCACAGTTTGCACGCGATGCAGCGTTCTTCGCCATTCGGATAGCGGCGCAGTGCGTGCTCACCGCGAAATCTCGGACTCAACGGGCCCTTCTCGAACGGATAGTTGATAGTGGCCGGCTCTTTGAACAGATGCGCTGTCATCACTGATAGACCTGGAATCAGCAACACCAGGTGCACAGGCCGTTTGGCTTAATTTAGGGTTAGACTGTCTCCATGAGTTGCGAGATCTTTTCGTGAAAGCTTGTTCGAACCGACGACCACCGACCTTGCATCATTTCACGCAAATACGCCCAATTGAAGATGTACTCGACGCGCTGCATGAACGTCTCAGTTGGTAGCACCTTTTCACCAACGTAGCCTGAGATGCAAGGTGTAAAAAATGACGCTGAAAATCCAATTACCGCGCCGAGCACGCAACAAGCCAACAACTGCTTTCCTTTCAACGTCTCCGTGCGCATGAAGTCGAAGAACTAAAAGAAAATTCAATAGAGCAACGCACGATAGCAGGGTCGTTTCGGGTGATCGGTCAGAGCCGACGACTGGGCGCTCAGTAACTGCGCAGTTTTGTTTGCGGACACGAGCGAGCTGAGAGGCTGATGCTGCTGGTGCACGGACACAACCAGACGCAGCAGCAGACGGCTTTGATCGAGCCGCAACATCGCAGTCCGGTCAATGTGGCGTTGGTTGACCTGAACACTGGAAAAAACAAGACATCTACGGAAACGCTGCAGGGTGGAAAAACATTGCCGCCGTGATAGAGATACCACTTTGCCACAAGGGAAACAAGTGGACTCGGGTAACAGTCACCCAACAATACTCAAAACAACTACTTGCCAATTTCACGTCCTTGTTTCCACATACAAAATAGAGACTTTATTCAGTGGGGTCCAAATTGAGATTGTGATAAAACTGGGCACAAATGAGAAAGAATACGAAAATTTAGCTGCTTAAATATGACTTGCACACAGGCACAATGTCCAATTTCCTATACATGACTAGAACTATCGAAATTCTACATTATGCTATTTTTGTCAATCCTCTTATTACACAACGGAAAGAAACTTCGACAATTAAAAAAAACATGTGAAGTTTTTCGATAAGGATAAATATTTACGAACGTTAACAAGGATGAAAAAGAGAAAAAATGAATATAAAACATTATTTTCTCGGTAAGCTATGAAACAAATTTTGTCAAGTAGTAACTATTTTTTACACATTGCGTAACGCAAGGACAAATAAAAAATGAAAGCGAAAAACTGGCAGTGCCACATAACGTGTTTACAAAATGTATCCCATTTCAGTGATTGTCATGCAACAAAGGCCATGGCGAAAGAAAACCAAAAATTGGAGATGGTGTCGTTTGTTTATGTTTCGTTGCCTTTTTGCATGACGAAGTCGAATTCCCGCACATTGCACAGCAAACGTTTTCGTTTTTAGAACCATGAAAAATCATTTGATCACTGCTGTCAATCATTTCAGGCACCAAGGAGAAATACAAATACACTGGATTAAAATATACCCATATTATGGTTTACAGCAGAACAGGATAAGGGCAAAAAAAAACGGAATCCCCAGAGAGCATCAGGGTAGAGAACAAAATGACGACAATCATAAAAAAATTTGTACAGAGAAAGAAAGAAATCGCAACAAAAGTGAGCAAGCGGTGATTCGTTTGATTGAATAAATATCCATGTGCAGTTGGACTTGTCACGGAGCACTGAACTGATTGGCTGGAGTGTTCAGTTGCACACGTTGGGCTCACTGAGTGCTTAGGAAAACACAACCCGTCAACAGAATGATAATCAATTTTTTTTCTAAATCTAAATCGTCGTTGTCTGATGATTGGTTACTATGATGTCGACATTGGTCCCACACTACACCTTGAGTAACAACGCCGAACGCACGAATCTGCACAGTGCTCCCATCGCAAGTCCCACTGCCCCCACCCCCCAGTGCACCCTCTACTCATCGTCATCTTCATCTTCCGGCTGTATCTTGCAGCTGGACGCCTCAGCCGCACACCGTTTGTAGATCTTCACGTGCGCGTGGTTGAGTTCGTTGCGATCGTCATCCGGGTTGATGCAGGCACAGCGCCACGATTGACTCGATGGCGAGAAGAGACGCCGAGGGACGCCGACCCAGTCACGTGACACACCGCCGCTGCAAACAAACGCACAGCTGCACTCACGGTGCACTCTCTCTTTCACGATGTTACCCCATCACGTTTTTGCATTTCTGAGGAAATTTTTAAAGAAATGCATCTTTCCACTCATGCGCACTGCATGGCAGAACCAGACAAGAAACGCGGACAATCTGTCAAACAGCCAACAATCAAAATCATTCAACTACAAACTGTCAACAGCTGCATGAGCATGCTAACTTACTGTGC
Organism: Theristus sp. LFF4_11; assembly: GCA_030248135.1. NCBI lineage: Eukaryota > Metazoa > Nematoda > Chromadorea > Monhysterida > Xyalidae > Theristus > Theristus sp. LFF4_11. The sequence goes on along the minus strand of JASANC010002771.1, from coordinate 11,192 downwards.
CAACCAAAACACGACAACTCAACCAGCGCGCTCAACTCAAACACAGCCAATCAACTGCTAGATCGTTGTTCTGCTCTGCATGAACCCGTGCAACTGAAGCCGACCTTTTTACGGTGCACCACACACGTCCACCCTTTTCCTGTGACCATTCAGAGTTGCAGGCCGGGTACCGCTGGTTTTCGCTCTGTTGCTCCTGGCGCCATTCTTTCGCTGCCTCCAACTGTGTGCGCAGATCCTTCAGCTTCGCCGTCGGTCGACCGCTCGAATCGTAGTAACGGCCCTTGAGATAACCTGAAAACAAACAAACACTCCCGGTCGCGATGCAGTCAACTTGCACAAACTCTCAATCACACCTAAACGGCTAATTCTCACTCAATCACCAATTTAAAAAAACAGCACTACACTGACACACTACACAAGAAGCTGACAATTGGAATGCAAACTGTTAGCAGTTGTGCTATTGAAACGCAGCAACCGACCGACAAGCGTGTAATCCTTGGCATAGAACTGCTGCCATTCATCGAGACTGAGGTAGTCCTGCGGCGACAGCCCACTCAAATCATCCGATATGCCTTTGTCCGTGAAATCGCCCGTCACAAATGCGCGACTGGCGTCTCTGCCTGAACAAAACAAACGCTGCACACATTTGGAAACAAGTGAAACACACTGTGTCATCGGAATAAAAAACAATACAGAAAAACTGACCAGCGAAAACGTGATAAGGCCCATTTGGGCCGTAGTGTTTGGCGCCCTTTGAAACATCGTACACCTTGCCCATTAACGCCAGATAAAGGCCCTTTGAAATGGACGTTCCCTTGTATTTGCCCAGTTCCTGTAAATGTAATCAGGCAAATTACCAACATGTTCCTTCGCTTGCACTCTTTCAGTTGGTCACTCTTTCAATTCACGTTCCACAGATGGACACATACAATTCACAGCGTGCGTCACACAGCTGTTTATCAAGCCAACACTTCAACTGCGAAATAAATAAACAACATGCAGAGCTACCTGTCTCAATGTCGATCAATATTTTCCCGTCTCCAATAAAAAAACATGAGATGAGCCATAAAAAGTCAGCGACCTGTGCCGTGAACACGGTCAGTCCGGTTTGGTCGTCATCGTACGATGAGTCCTTGTTGCTGTAGTGCTTGTGTCGGTGCCTGTCAACCTTCACCGGACCCAAAATGCCGACCATTTCGAGGCCGCCACGGACAACCCCATAAGCGGTGTCTTGCACGTGGATGTCAAACGTGCTGATCAGTAACGACACGAAGAAAAGCTGCAAAACGTTCACATGTTGCAGCTGCGTCACTCTCAGCCAAAGCTGTGAAAAATACGGATTCAGAGAGATGACACCGGCACTAAAAACAGCAAAACCTGCAATGCGGTAGCAACCAGCGCTTTTGTGTAGATTGGCGGAGACGCATCTGTGCTGCTCGAGCTCATGATTCTTCTAAAAAAACAGTTACTCAATGTCACACAACAAAAATTTTGGTTTCAAAAAAAGTTACGTTCTCCTCATCAAAACTGAACACTCAGGGTTGGGTCTTTGAAGTTTGAATACCTAAAAGTTTTTGAAGTTCTTTCAAGTTCATGAAGGAGAAATTGGCACCAGGGGTCACTCTCTTAGGTTGAAGGTTCCGATGGTAAATACGTCCATCCGCAAAAATTTCTGGGGAACGAGAATTGTTGTTCTCTGGAATTCATTGAGTCAAGCTACGGTTGCCTCCACTTCAGTCACTACTTTCAGGAAATCTCTGTTGCTGAGAGACCGTGACCTTGTGTTGAAATTCGCTCAAACAAAATACTCGACAATTTTGACATAAATCTACAGGAGAGTCCGCTTCCTTCCCGAAAACTTCCGCTTTAAAGGGATGCGTCTTTCATTCGCGTCAATCTCAGTCTCAAATCAATTCATTTTAATTTTTGTATTGGAGTTCCGCCGGCTTGACCCTGTCTGTCCAAATGCTTCTCGCTTCTCACGAACTTTTAATGTAAATTACAAATTCTCTTGCCAACCTCTCTCGTCAACATCTTCAATCACAAATTAGGTCTATAGTATCTAATTTTCCATCTCGATAGTTCCAGACAACTTGCCCCAAACGGTCGAGATTGTGACAGCCGCTTACTTGATTTTGCTTCATTTGTGTGCTCGTGCCCGTCAATGATTCGCTTTGTGTGCGTGTGCTGCGACAGCTATGGTGTGGTTGTTCGTGACTTCATACGATGTGGTTTTTCGTGAACCAGCGATTCGACGGACTCGTAATTTACCAACCAAATTTATTTTGTCTTAGTTTTTTTTAATCAACAGTTTCAGTTTCATTCTGACTGTCAGAGTCGGTTTGTTTTGTTTTGTAGTGTCGTGTCTCGACTGTGTTGTAGTGTTCGAGTGTTTGTTTCGGTTGACTTTTTCTCAGTTGTGTTGACATTTCACTTAAAAACCGGACATTTTCATGTCATTTCCTTTTTGATTCCACTTACTTTTGAGGCATTCTGTTGTTTTGAGGCGTTTTGTTAGGCTCGAGTTGATCACATAGTTGCTTTCTTTTGATTTGCTTTCAAAGATATGTGAGTCACAAAGAGAAATAAAGAACAAGAACAAAATAAAACACTGAAGTTTTTTGTAAAAAAAGAATATGTGACGCTTGGACGGCTTGGTCACCTGGCAACTGTGTCGATCGAAACAGCCGACAACGAAGACGGCAACGCACAATTCGCCAGGATACCGGGCTCAGGTGGTTCTGATTTTTCTCGCCGCGTTAATCTACCACTAGTAGGGTTGTTAAACAGAAATTAAAATTTTTTTAAAGTGATTAAAAAAACAAAAATGTCAATTAAAAATATCAAAAAATTTTCCTTCAATATGCTCTGAAAACTTCAATTTTGGCACAATTATGGTCTTTACCCATAAACTTGAGATTTATCGGATAGCGCATGTCGTCAACGCGAAAATCAGAACGAAAACGAGCGCCTGCAGTGGCATTCAGTCCAGATAATTCGAAAACGACAAAACAATCGAAAATAATGCCGAATAAAAATCCTGAAAACAAAAACCCGGATTCTGAATCTGCAAATGTGAATCAAACTTTATTGCGACTGGTTGATCTCGTGACAAAACTACTTGAAGAAATGAAGCAGCAGCGTGAAGAAAATGCGACTTTGCTTCGGGAACTGAAAGAGTGGCAACAGAACTCGGGCAAAACTCCGGATGAATCGACAATCGACCCTTCGTACGGCCGGCCACCGGCGCATTTGGCTGCGCTGCCCCCTGACACTCAAGAATTCTTCAACATCGACCAAGCGGCTCGCCGTGACTTCGCGACACAGGATGAAGTGACGCAGCGGCAGAAAAAGAAAAACAATTGCGTCATTGAGAACCTGCAAGAAGAGCAGCCGCCGTTCACAGCAACTGAGGCAAGCCGCGGTGACCCGGAACTCAATCCGGAACTGGCGGCGGTCAGAGCTTTGGTGGCGCAGCTGGGCGGAGCGCCGACGTCGGTGCGCGAATGTTTTCGGATGGGCTCCGTTGCCACATTTGCTAACGCGCAGCAAAATTTAGCGTTTTCCTTCAAAATTTAAGCGAAAAATTATATGGGGGGTGGGGGGGGTGGACCTAGAGATGTCAAGAAAAAAAAATTTCTATTTTTTTCTTTTTAAAAAAAAAATTTTTTTTTTAATTTTTTTTTTAAATGAAAGTTGTTCAGAATTTTTCAGGGAGTCCGAATATCACCATCTGAGGAGCCACCGACTTACCATATGACCCCCACTCATATGGGAGGAGGGTGAAAATTTCAGACTTGGTTTCGGCGACCCCATTTTCCCACCGACGACATCACGTCTCGTGTTTTGCCTCTCAATTCACCTCAAATAACATGGAAACAAGTTCCACAACAAACCGGTGTGATCATGCTGACGACACGAGGCGAAACAGCAACGAGCAACCAACGAAGTTACGCTTGCAGTGTAGGGTTGTTAAAAAAAACAAAAATCGTCATTTTTGTTATTTTTAAAAAAAAAATTTCAAAAATCAAAGTTGTGCTAAATCAATCAGGGAGTCCGAAGAACCACATATGATATGCAAGCGCCTCCCGAATGACTCCCATATGACGGAACTTTGCAGATTTTGTTTTGGTGACCTCAATTACCCCTTTTCCAAACCGTCACCATGCCTCTTCTTGTGTTTTGACCTCCAAAAGGTCACTAATTGTCCCCAGCTAAACTAATGCTAAAGTGAAGACAAACATACCGCCTTGAAATTCGATCAATTCTTCTGATGGTGTTGCGACGACACGACACGAAGCAGCAAGCAAACGGAGCAGCGAGCACAATCGGACGCTCTGCGAGGCGAATCGTCACCTTATCTGCATCGGAAATGGTAGGCCAAGCTTTAGGACGCTCAAAAACTTCATCGCAGATGTTGTCGTAGCCTAAAATCAGTCGGTAAAACGGCCCAAAATCGACTGCTAAAGGTTTTACGAGGTATAATCAAAGAAAATTTTTGTTGAACTTTCGAAAAATTTTGCCAAAATTGAGGTTTTCAGAGCATATTAGAGGAAAATTTTTCGAATTTTTTTTTTTAAAAAAAAATCGGCATTTTTGTTTTTTTTAATCACTTTTTTTTTTAAAAAAAAATTTTTCATTTTTGTTTAACAACCCTATTGCAGTGGCAGACAGTGCAATTTCCACCTTTCGAGATCCTGAAAAACGATGCGTAAATGTGAGTTCTCTGCTTCTATCTCACCTTAGCGACATCGGAATTTGTTGAACTAGCCTTTGCGACGCTCAAGTACTTCAATGGGCGAGTCGATCATCACTCACCAAGGCTGAAAACAGTCGATAAATCAATCCAGAATACCACCTGCAGCGTTGAAGACTAAGTGACAAGGTAAAGTCAAAGAAAATTTTTGTTGAACTTTCGAAAAATTATGCCAAAAACGGCATTTTCAGGGCACATTAAAGAAAAAATTTCAAAAATTTTTAATAAAAAAAATAAAAAAAATGCTCATTTTTTTTACTTAAAAAAAAATTTAAAAAAAAAATTTTTTTTGACCCTTACATCTCTAGGTGGACCCCCCCACAGAAAATTTTGAAAAAATGCACCCCCCATGGGACCCCCATGGGGGGGGGTCCCACGTTACCATAGGTTGGACCCCCCTCACTTTTTGGTCGGCACTAGGGTTGTTAAAAAAAACAAAAATCGTCATTTTTGTTTAAAAAAATTTTTTTTTTTTTAAATTTCAAAAATCAAAGTTATGCTAAATCAATCAGGGAGTCCGAAGAACCACATATGATATGCAAGCGCCTCCCGAATGACTCCCATATGACGGAACTTTGCAGATTTTGTTTTGGTGACCTCAATTACCCCTTTTCCAAACCGTCACCATGCCTCTTCTTGTGTTTTGACCTCCAAAACGTCACTAATTGTCCCCAGCTAAACTAATGCTAAAGTGAAGACAAACATACCGCCTTGAAATTCGATCAATTCTTCTGATGGTGTTGCGACGACACGACACGAAGCAGCAAGCAACCAGACAACGTAGCGCTTGCAAACGGAGCAGCGAGCACAATCGGACGCTCTGCGAGGCGAATCGTCACCTTATCTGCATCGGAAATGGTAGGCCAAGCTTTGGGACGCTCAAAAACTTCATCGCAGATGTTGTCGTAGCCTAAAATCAGTCGGTAAAACGGCCCAAAATCGACTGCTAAAGGTTTTACGAGGTATAATCAAAGAAAATTTTTGTTGAACTTTCGAAAAATTTTGCCAAAATTGAGGTTTTCAGAGCATATTAGAAGAAAATTTTTCGAATTTTTTTTTAAAAAAAAATCGGCATTTTTGTTTTTTTTTAATCACTTTTTTTTAAAAAAAAAATTTTCATTTTTGTTTAACAACCCTAGTCGGCACCCCCACGGCACCATACCCCCCCCTTCGAAAATTGTTTTGGGCCCACGGTACTGGCTATCTATCTGAAAATTTTTGTCTTCGAAGACATGAAATAAGTGTGTGTTTTGTTTAACCTTGTGTACCTGTGTGTACCTTGTGTTTTGACCCCTAAAACGTCACTAATTGTCCCCAGCCCAAGTGAAAATACAGCTTTGCCTACATTACTAAACCAAAGCCAAGTTTACAGTCTGTTTTGTTGTTTTAGTTCGGTTTCAATGAAGTCGTTGTAGGTTCCTAATCCTAAGCCCACTCCTAATCCTGATGAAGTCGTTGTAGGTTCCTAATCCTAAACCTAATCCTAATCCTAAGTGAAGCCTTTTTAACAAAGTGAAAGTGCCTTGATTGACAGCAGTAGCGAAAGCGGGACCTCGGGTGAGGGGGGTCAGGTGCCTTCTCGGTGAGGGGGGGGGTGCACGGGCAGCAAATTTTCCTGAGGGGGGGGGGGTGCACTGGCAGAAAAATTTCGTGAGGGGGGTGCACGGGATCGCACGGGTAATACCAAATTTTTGCCTTAGAAAAACACAGAAATTCTTGTAAAATACAGAATATTTTGTGCAAACAAGCTGCTTGTTTGGTCAGAAACAACAAAATCTATGCAGGGACAGACACAAACGTCAAGAAAAATGCAAAAATTACGGTATTTTTGGAAAAAATTGAGATGAGATTGACCACCGTGAGTAGAGATGTAAGGGTCAAAAAAAAATTTTTTTTATTTTTTTTAAAGCAAGAAAGCAAGTTTACAACCTAATTACTGTGTGTGATCATTATTGTTAATTATCTGATGTGTTCTATATATTGTATGTCTTATTCTCTATGGACTGGTTTTGACCATTAAAACGGTTTCCGTAGCTCTCGTCCCTGGGTGCATCTTTCTGGCGCCCAACGTTTGGCTCGTACAGTCATCATCTATAAAGGAGGAAAACCACAGTGTGCAACAGTGCAATCCGCACAACAGCACGATCAGCATCATGTCGCGACACTTTGACAGCGAGAGTTCAGTCGTCAGCCGTGATCCCAGCCCTGACTCGCTGAACACGTCCGACGCCGATACGGTACACATGACCCGCAGAGACCTGGATTGTCTCATTGACCGCTATGAGGACCAGCAGGATCGGGCAGGACTCAACCGAATTTGCAGGACGCTGCAGGAGAAAAAAAAGCTAAGTCGGACCTTGCAGTACAAAGTCAAGCGAAACATTGCACCTTCTTTGGTTATACCCATTGACGAGTTGGCTGATAGGGTCAGAGGATTTGTGAGCGAAGTCTTCAAGTACAAACAGTTTCTGACTTGGGGACACATGCATGATCCTGAAAATTCTGACTTGAACAGTATGACACAGGCACAATCGAGCGTCTCGCACAGCAGTGATACGACAGTGCCAACGGCGATCAGCATGCTCGGCTCGGCACAAGTGCCACAACGCGCACAGACTCAAAGGCCACACGAAGCGTCTGATAAGTGCGACCCAAGCGTGCCAGACGATGCTTCAGACGTAAGTGACACTGATTCAATCACTACGTTTCAGTTGGGTCAAAAACTTGCGCATATTCGTAGCGATGAGCATGTGCCTACTGGGTTAATTCCCAAGGCAAGAAATGAGTCCACTGGGTTAATTCCCAGGACCAAAAAGCTGATTGATGAGCCTACTGGGTTCATTCCCAAGGCAAACGAGTCCACTGGGTTGATTCCCAGGACCGAAAATCTGATTGGTGAGCCTACTGGGTTAATTCCCAAGGCAAATGACGAAGCCAGTGGGTTAAGTCCCAGGCACGATAAAATGAAGGCCAGTGGGTTAAGTCCCAGGCACGATAACGGCATGAAAACGGAGACGGGAGTCTCAGAGCAATTGATTCAGTTGGTCATGCAACAACAACAGCAGATGAGCATGTTGCTCAACAAAATGTTGAATCAGCAAAGTCAGTCGAGTGCGTGTAAAGGCCATGATGACAACAGCAAACAGGTGTGCAGTGACAGTGTCAGTGAGAGCAACAAAGCGTACATGATGTTGTTGTCTGAAAAATGGCAAAAGTTCGACCCAGCCAAGAATCACAAATTTCGAACCTGGCTCAGCAGTCTGCAGACCAGACTGGAGCTATGGGACCCACCGCCAAAAATCGCGGTCGAGCACATTCGTATGTGTCTGTCCGACGACGCATTGTTTAAACTAGCAAATTGACCCGTGCCTACGGCACGGTTAGCTGATAAATACAACTATTATTTTTGAGTTGGTTTCCGAAACGCAACGCACTGTACCGACCTACACTGTGCCTTGACGTTCAGGCACGTGGACTGCAGGATCGTTTCGAGACCGAAGCTGGTCGATATCGTACTCCATGTGGATGTCTTCTTGAATGTTGACATTCTGACTGACTGGGGATTTAGTGAAAGCTTTATCTACAAAAATGGCTCTTTTTTTCTTTTTTTTTTTTTTTTCAAAACCGTGTGAAACCAAATTCTGTGTTAACCTGTTATCCCAATCAGAAAAATACTGTGTTAATTAATTTCTTCAGGTTTCTTTCTTTTGCTGTTGCTTTAGTTTGATCGTTCGAAACAAAAGCAATACTTATGTTTCAATGCTTCTTGATCTCAATTGGCACAAATGCAAAATCAAACGCAGATTATGGCTTCTAATGCGTGACCATTGCAGTTATAATTTTTTTCACTGTGTGTTTCATTCGTTTTAGGCTTTCTTTCCAATCTAATTTATGTTTGGTCCGTTATTCGTTCATTATCATGATATTATAAAGGGTGAAACCCTTTAGTAATGACGTTTTCTCTTATCCTTCTTTGTGGTTCTCTGCAACAACACGGGCTTGTGCAGGAGACTCCGGAACAGGTCTGCCTGTTAACAAGTGCCATAAAGAGAACTGTTTTTTTGATTGAATTGTTTTCATTTTCTGACTCTGTATTCTCTTTGTTCGCGTTGTTATAATGTTGGATTAGAATTTGAGTTTTTTTTCAGATTCAATCTGTTTGCTGTTACCTTTTTTTTTCTCCAGTCCCAGTGCCGTGTGTCTTCAAAGTGTGTTTGTTTCTGTGCTGTGAATTGTTGTCCTCTTTGTTTCTCATCGTATTTATTGAAAAGATTTTGAATAAATTATTTTTTGGAAGTGATAGGTATTGTATTTATGGGATCCGCTGGAGTGACCTCATTGGACGGTTTTTTATAACCCAGAATCACAAATGTTGATTGATTCTTATCTGAAGATTCTTTCCTGTGTCATTTTGCGTGTTTTTTTTAGTTTTGGCGACTGTTTGAACCATGCTGCTGCTGTTATTGCGACCAATTTGCTTATTATGTTCATCTAAATGTTCTTTTCTGAAGAGCGGAATTGTCACGTCAAAACTTTCTCGTTCTTCGATGTTATGTCGCGTTAAAACTTCCCCGTAGCCACAGAACCTTCCCCGTCGAGTTGAAAAGGCAATTGTGGCCAAATGATTAGTGGTCGTTAACTGTTGGTTTGAAACGGGAGTTTTAAACTTGCGACGCAGGATTTTTTTTCAAAAGCGTTTGTGTGGAAAGAGTTTCAGTTTCAGTTTTTTTTTTGCAACTTGATTTTTTCTTTATGATTTCTGTGGCCAGTTTTATAAAACTGAGTACCGTATTACCTCTATTAAACCCCCCCCCCAAAAAATTAAGCCCCCCCAAAAATAAACCCCCCGCCCCACCCCCTCGACAAGTTTCCAAATAATCCCCCCAAAAAATAATCCCCCATGGGGGATTATTGGAAACATGTTTGAAACACACCCAGCGAATTCAGTGGCTGGTTGCAGTGAAAATGATGAAATTGTGCTACCAAAGGCCCCAAATGGATGAGTTAATGGTAATTTCATTACAAAAGGCTGTTGTAAAAGGAAATTTCTATGTAGAGTAAAAGTTTCTGCGACTTCCTTCCTGCCATGGAAGGTATTTTTGCCATTTTTCGCACCCCTAAAAATGGTTTCCAAATAAACCCCCCCCCCAAAAAATAAACCCCCCCCCCCCCAAAATAAACACCCACCCCCAGAAGTCGCTGAAGAAATAAACCCCCATGGGGGTTTATTAGAGGTAATACGGTAGTGAGTAAAAAGTGAGTTTTACTCAAGGGTGTTCCAAAAGTTAGACCATGACAACGCCCAATTGAATGATTGCACCCAAAGTTCTTTTTTGATTCACATTGGATTGCTATTTCTGTAAAATTCAGTCATTCAATTGACACTGCCGCTTCACCACTCCATTAGCTTATCCAGAATTTGTCTCACGGTCTGACTTTTGCAACACCCTGGAGTAAAACTCCCCTCACTCCGGAGACCCCACTCCTCACTTTTACAAAACTGACCCTGGGGTAATTTTGTATAAGTGCCCGTGCCACGTGGTGTGTGTCATACAGTTTCATCGGAGTTTTCTGCTTTTTGCGAAGAAAATGGGTGGATGGTTCCTGGATTACCTGCGAAGCCACACCTGCGGTACTTTTTCTGCCCGTACTTACTGTTGTGTGATGTGCTGCACGTGTACTGGCAACTTTTTGAGATGCCTTGGCTTCGAAAGCCGTTAGTGAAGAAAGTGTCGTGTCGAGACTTGAAGTCGAGAACACTTGATTTCTTTTGTACATGCAGTTTGTAAGCCGGAAGTTATGACGACATTCGGGGGGCGTTATGGGCTACGGGGAAGTTGTTGACGCAAACCTTTGCACTTTTTTTCTGTTTCTTTTTCGACACCCGTGTTTTATCGAATTTGTACAGTCACAAGCACACAAGCACTCACTCGCTGCCGCACACATATTGCGATACACGCTCATGTCTGCCAGTGTGTTTGTTTGTGCCTGTACGACATTACAGATTGTTGTCACGTATGAAACGGGGCGGAGCGTTCGTTCGGTATTCCGAAAAGGTGTTTGGTGTGAAACTCCCCCTAGAAAATCCAAAGTTTTTTAACTGAAATATTTTAAAAATTTCAGACCTCCATTTTTGAAAACTCGTATTGATGCTAAAAAACATGACCTGCCACGTGTGTTCGCTTCCGCCGCAACTGCTGCTGCACATCTTCAAGTATCTCGACTATCGATCGCTGGTACGCTGCCAGTGTGTTTGTCGGCTGTGGAATGAGGTGATCGTGATTTGTAATGGTCGCCTCAATAAACTGCAATGCTATCGATTGATTATTGGTGAGGAGCAAGGGAGGCTGTTTTTTGGCTATTCAAGCGAATGTGAAAACTGCTTTCATCCTCGCGGTTTTTTTGTGGCTTAAAAAAGCACAGCAATTGATTGATG
>JASANC010002770.1:0-24868 GCA_030248135.1 Theristus sp. LFF4_11 | reverse complement strand
TACTTCCGTAGTGGTACATTACGACAAAAACAATTTGTTGCCGTAACACCGATTTATGGAATGCGCTGCATGAACGACCGGTACAACCAACAACGACAAATAATGACGACGATCGCAACGCACGACAGCCGAGTCTGCGCGGTCGCAGCGCACGCTTGCGGGGGTGACGCTGCTGTTTGTGATCTGGCGTTCATTTGATATTGCGTTTTCTGGATGTTTCCTGAGGTGCTTTCATGCTGATGTACATGTGATCACAAATACTGGACTAATACATACATATTTCTTTCACTGCTACTAAGTTACAGGTTAGTGTTGCTTCAGGGTTGAGTATCAGCTGTTTGCTTTTATGACGCTTTTTTACCCCGAACGCAAGGTAATCATGGTCGTCTTTGCATTTTCCATGACACCCAAAAGTGCTGAGGCACTCATGCAACAAAAAAAAGACATTTCTGTGCCAAATGGCCGTGTTCACAGCACATTATGCATTTACTTCCCCATTTATTCAAATTCTCCAACAAGTGAACGCAATAATAAAACTGACAAAGGATAACGTGAAGACACCAACGCTTGAAATCAGCAGCAATGGCAGTGTTGCAGAAATCCAAATCATTGCAGAAACAAGTGACCAGGGTGAGCACCTCCTGGCAGACAGTCTCCACCGTTGTGCTACTGGTGGCACAGCCGTACGTGAATACTGGTTGGCCACCAACTGTAAATAGAAAATTCAGTGACAACATGCGCAGTTTACTCAAACATCTTCAAACGTTTCCGTTTTTTTCTGCAAAAAAAGTTAGAGGATCTGAATAAAAATCAGTGACTGTCACAAGAACTTACATGATGCAGTAATTCCCGCCTTGGTGCAGTAAGAACCGGTGCATTCACCAACTCCGCAATACTGCACCTGCTTTGGACACTCGTAGCATTTCAACGCAAACGAATTCATGCCTGTCCGATCAATAAAACCTTTGAGCATTTGAAAAGCAAGTGAAATAAATCGTTGGAAGTACGAAGTATTAAGATAAAAAAGGGTATATTTTAACGAATTTCTTAAAGAAACTCACTTAGCAACAGAAAGATAAAAGGCTGCAAACAGATGCTGATGCGTTTTTGTACGGGCACCATTTCGGCAGTGAAAATGAGAACGACAACGCGTTTCTACAATAATTGTTAAAAAAATTCTTTCTTTGTTTGGCACAAGCGGTTATACTATGATACATAGTTTAGAACAATAAAGCTCGATATCCACACAAAAGTTACCATGGAACATGCAATATCAATAAGACACACATTAACGAATAATGAACACTGTTGTGGTTTGAGTATAAATTGTTCGTCAACATCGACGCTGAAGATAAACACCTTGACTCAAATCTCCTGGCAGGCGAGATCGCACCACGCGGTCGCACGGAAAGTGGTGGGACGGCAGAAATAAGCGAAAGTGGTATGTGGATGAACACGAAGTTTTGCACAGAACGCATGCACCAACGCACGTGTGTGCAGCCAACCAATCAGCTATGACTTATTTTTTTAAACGTGTCCCACTGAAATGACATCAGGTGCCGGCCCGGCAAACATGCGCTTGCCGTTGACAGCAAAAAACCAGACTTTCCGGTTTCTTCCCGCAAACAAATGATGAATGTCGAATCAGTCACTTCAAACTGACATTTTAGTGTCTGAACATTGACAAACGGGGCGTTTTTTTAAAGAAAATGAGGTATTTTAGTTTGGTCACGTTTGAATAAATCCACAATAGTTGTATATATTATTGAGCTGGGCTGTAAAATGGCGTGCTTTTTCTACACAGTGAGGATAGTTGATTTTTACCTCGTGATACAAAAATTCAGGTTGATTGATACATTTGACTTGATTCAATTGTTTTTATTCAGTGATACAATTGCGAAATTATTAAGAAATTGAAAAAACATCACAAGAATAAAAAAATTGTTGCTTTTGCTTTGTTATTCAGATTGTTTTCGAAACATATGGACTGAACATGATTCTTTGAGTAGCTTTTATTTGTTTTCGAGAATACATATTCAGAGTGAACACTCAAGATAAAGAAGTATACGATCAGATAATATGAAATGAGGGAGGGAATCGCAAATTCAACAAGTAAATGAGAACAGTGAACACAGAGAAAAAGTAACGATGGTTGCTTGTCCTTTCAGCGTTCTAGCCAGACAATCTATGCTGAAAGATTTAACAACGTCATTTTTACACGAAAAGACGTAGTTTTCGTGTTTTATGTCTTTTCGTGTAATTAACGGCAGTGCAGCAAACTTGTCTCGCTCGCATATAATGCGACAATTACATAAACTGCTTTCACACAAATTAGCAACATAAAAACAGCATTGAATTCAAACTTTCTTGAATCGGGGGCATAGAAACACTACAAGGAGACATGAACTCGTCCAAACATGACAGAAGATACACAAAAACATTTTACACACAAGCTTGTCAAATACTACAAAGCCGCAACAGTGCAGTCAATATGACTGTTCAAAATATATGTTTTTGATGAACATTGAATTTCAAGGCAAACTTTTCGTTAACACAGAAACGTCTCGCAGACGAATCAAGCTGCTGAGGTTGCGCACACGGCTCTTCTATCCAGAAGCTGCTGAGTCAGAGGTGTCCCCTATCAACAGACATCGTATGTGCTGACGTACAATTTATACTCAAACTGACACAACAGTGTTCATTGTGTCTGTTAATGGGTGTCTATTGATATTGCATGGTCCATGGTAAAGCTTTTCTGTGGAATCGAGGTTTATATATTCTAAACTATGTATCATAGTATAACCGGTGTGGTGCCGGATCCGCAAAGGAGAGAATTTTTTTAACAATTGTTGTAGAAGACGCGGTTGTCGTTCTCATTTTCACTGCGCGAGATGGTGCCCGTACAAAAACGCATCAGCATATGTTTGCAGCCTTTTATCTGTCGTGTGTGCTAGGTGAGTTTTAGAAATTCGTCAAAATATACTTTTTTTATCTTAATAATTTCGTACTTCAACGATTTATTCACTTGCTTTTCAATGCTCAAAGGTTTTATTGATCGGAAGGCATATGAACGTTTGCGTTGAAATGCTACGAGTGTCCAAAGCAGGTGCAGTATTGCGGAGTTGGTGAATGCACCGGTTCTTACTGCACCAAGGCGGGAATTACTGCATCATGTAAGTTCTTGTGACAGTCACTGATTTTTATTCAGATCTCTAACTTTTTTTGCAGAAAAAAACGGAAACGTTTGAAGATGTTTGAGTAAACTGCGCATGTTGTCACTGAATTTTCTATTTACAGTTGGTGGCCAACCAGTATTCACGTACGGCTGTGCCACCAATGGCACAACGGTGGAGACTGGCTGCCAGGAGGTGCTCACCCTGGTCACTTGTTTCTGCAATGATTTGGATTTCTGCAACACTGCCATTGCTGCTGATTTCAAGCGTTATGTCTTCACGTTATCCTTTGTCAGTTTTATTATTGCGTTCACTTGTTGGAGAATTTGAATAAATGGGGAAGTAAATGCATAATGTGCTGTGAACACGGCCATTTGGCACAGAAATGTCTTTTTTTTTGTTGCATGAGTGCCTCAGCACTTTTGGGTGTCATGGAAAATGCAAAGACGACCATGATTACCTTGCGTTCGGGTAAAAAAGCGTCATAAAAGCAAACAGCTGATACTCAACACTGAAGCAACACTAACCTGTAACTTATAGCAGTGAAAGAAATATGTATGTAATAGTCCAGTATTTGTGATCACATGTACATCAGCATGAAAAAACACCAGGAAACATCCAGAAAACGCACATCAAATGAACGCCAGATCACAAACAGCAGCGTCACCCCGCAAGCGTGCTGCGACCGCGCAGACTCGGCTGTCGTGCGTTGCGATCGTCGTCGTGCTTGTCGTTGTTGGTTGTACCGGTCGTTCATGCAGCGCATTCCATAAATCGGTGTTACGGCAACAAATTGTTTTTGTCGTAATGTACCACTACGAACGTAGTTCGACAAAGCAGTTGTCGTCAAAGCGCACCGTCAAAGCCATTCGAGCAGTCAGATTTGTGGCGTATGCCGGTTAATTGGGCAGTGTAACATATATAGTCTTCACCCTGGCTAATTATTAATTTGTGTGTAAAGTTTCACGGAATACTTGCTGTTGCTCCAAAACACCGAACGGTTCGATAAATATTCACCAAGACTTACATAAGACAAAGCCGAATGCTTGGGGAGGGAAAATATAGCAAAATTGGAGAGTACCGTATTACCTCTATTAAACCCCCCCCCAAAATTAAACCCCCCCCAAAAATAAACCCCCACCCCCTCGACAAGTTTCCAAATAATCCCCCCCAAAAATATACCCCCATGGGGGTTTATTAGAAACCTGTTTGAAACACATACCTAGCGAATTCAGTGGCTGAATGCAGTGACATTGGTGAAATTGTGCTACCAAAGGCCCCAAAGGGATGAGTTAGTGGTAATTTCATTACAAAAGGCTGTTACAAAAGGAAATCTCTGTGAAAAGTAGAAGTTTCTGCGACTTCCTTCCTGCCATGGAAGGTATTTTTGCCATTTTGCCCACCCCTAAAAATGGTTTCCCAAATAAACCCCCCCCCCCAAAAATAAACCCCCACCCCCAGAAGTCGCTGAAGAAATAAACCCCCATGGGGGTTTATTAGAGGTAATACGGTATGTATATTTATTATTTACCAATTTACTATTTTGAACATTAAAATTGCGCAAACAATTTTTGAAAACACCGACAACTATCACTGTTTTTTCAATAATCGAGGCAGAATTCCGCAAACGCACTGATCGGAATTCCGCTATCGTTTTTTCAGTCATCAAAGATTGAAGTCACGTTGCATTTGGCGTCACAGTCAGTTCAGCCAGTTTTGCGATGGCAGGTTGCACCATTCTGAACGTCAACCAACCCTCCGACTCGCCCATGTCAACGACGTCAAAGCGTCGATAGAACTCAATGGCAGCGGCATTCCAGTTCAGCACGTTCCACATGATTCGCGGCAGTTTTTCATCGACGGCTACCTGAGCTGGAAGCTTTGCAGACTTTTGGAAGTTTTTTTATTGGATGTGTGTACTCACTCAGGACTCGATTACACTATTCTTGTAATATTGAAACACGAAAAAGAGATCTTAAAAAATGATCAGCGTTTGACAAACGCTTACAAACATGAAATGAATAGTGAATATCTTTTATTTTGGTCCCGCGTCTCAATGCGCGCATAGATCGGTAGACAGTCTTATGCACGGCGCGGGAATTCAAAATTGGCAGAGATCCGAGTCCCCTAAATAAGGCCGGATCACTTAGGCTATTCTTAATTACCACATACCGTATTACCCCCGTTAACCCCCCCCCCACCATTAACCCCCTCCCCCCACCAATAAACCCCCACCCCCACGACAAGTTTCCGAATAATCCCCCCACAAATAATCCCCCATGGGGGATTATTAGAAACCTGTTGGAAATACGTGCCCAGCGTATTCTGTCTATCTCTGTGGCACGCAAATGCTGAAAACGGACGAGTGAGATGATGATCGCGACTACTGTTAATGACAGAAAGGTATTTTACGTTCAGCCAATTCGGTATCCGGTGAAAACATGGCCACGCATTGTTTTTAGTCATTTTCATTCCGGTGACTATTGTGCGCATTGTGTTGGTGTTATTTGGTGATTACAAATGAAATGCGAATCATTGTCTCGGGGAAATGCAATCATCGGTGTCAATCTTTTGTAAATACCCCCCCCCCCAATAATCTCCCCCAACCAATAAACCCCCACCCCTAAAAGTCGCTGACGTATTAATCGCCCATGGGGGTTTATTGGAGGTAATACGGTACAGATTGAAACTACAAAACGGGTAGTTTCCTTTTACGTACACAACCGCATTGAGTCGCAGGTCTTAAAGAAAAGATAATACCATCGCACCTGCGCCAGTGCCCGCCAAAGCGCCGTGCCGATATTCTGACGTCGGTGTGCTTCAGCCACGTACAGATCCTCCATGAATATGAAGCGACCAACCCAAGTTGAATACGCGTAGTAGTAGAGGCAGTATCCGAAAATGTCACGCTTTCTCGTGTCATTCTCATCAGAGATGTCGACTTTCTCCGTTGGAACGGCCACCAGTGCACAACAAGCGCCCGATTTCAAATCCGCAGCCAGTTGCTCAGCAGTTAGTTGAACTTGATCAGCCATTTGCTCAAATGCTGCCAACTCCTGCGGTTCTACGTTGGTTGTGGCAAAAAAACAAAGGTTTTAACACGAAACCACAGTGTGGCCGAATAAATAAGACACTCCTCCTTGTCTTCTTAATTAAAGCGGACCAGTAGGATAGTTGTTTTTTAATGCTGATTTTTTTCTCAATCAAATGTACAAAGGACAAAGAATGAACAGAATAGCGGTAAGAACCATTTAATAAAAAGACACGTCAAATTTGACGCCAACTGAAACTAAAAACTTCAGTTAGTTTCTGAAGTCTAAGTCCGAACCCCTTATTTCTTTCACAATCATTCACGTCTTTCATTCCTTGCGCCCTAAAAAAGCTGCCATATCGTTCTTTTTTGTACCAGTAGTACCAGCGACTTTTACTTGGCCGAAAATTTCCATGCAAGTCCGACCACAAATTGCAGCAAGCAAGAGAGTTTTGCGATTCCGTTTGAAAAAGGCTGTTTTGTACTTTTTTGAAGAAAAAAATGAAAAGAATAAAAGATCCAATACATACCTGAATCAAACTTCTTATCGGCCCTGCATGAATCGAGGGATCCGCTTTCAAAATTGTGAACATCATTTATTCCTTTGTTGTAGATTGTCTTGTTGTCTCCATTAAAAGTTGCAGATGCAAAAAATTTAAAAAAATCAGAGAGGGACCGGGGGAGCCAATAGCGATTGCGACAGCGAGGTTTGCTGCAACGATCCATTTGTGTAAGCCAGAAAACAAATCTCATTTCGATGTTATAATTTGCAAATGAGGTGCAAAATTTATTTAGGTAAAAAACAAAATGACTGCAAAAGTTCTTTGAGGGTGGGGAGAAATTAGGGAAAGAAGGGTAAGGGCCACCCCCTTCCATATCCTTTGTTAAAGGTTATCTAAGTTCCCTGAATAGGGCTGAGGGGTTGGGTCAGTCTGGTGATTTTGAATTGCCACGTAAAGATTGAAACAGGTTTGCTGCACAAACTAACAAATTGATGGTCAGCAAAAAAACGCTGAATAAATAAATGGTATAAAAACAATAAAAACAATTTATAAAGCTCCAAATGAAAGATACAGTAAATGCATATTTTTCGTACAATTGGCGAAATTTACAGAAAATTCGAGCAAAAACGGTCATTTACGGTGAAAAATGGCCTATTTTATGCTTCCGAAAGCAAAAATCTTTTTTGGTTGGTTCCTGGCTAAAATTTTTTCAGGTAGTTATTTTTTATTTTGGTCCCAAAACTCAAAACTCAGTTGGACTGAACTGAACTGAATGGTTGGCGTTAAGCTAAAAGTTGACAGTGACAAGACTGAAGTTAAAATAATAACACAAGTTGTGTTTCATTTGGATGAAAACGTCGGTTGTTGACTTCTGATAGCGAGCTCTGAAATCAGCATAACTTTCAAACAAACGCAATGCAGAATGTGAACGTGGCAAACAGCATGCAATGTATTATTATCGAAAATACTCTGCCAGTCAGTCGGTCAGTTCCACACAAAACAATGCACGTTTTATGCAGCCGTTTGTTGCTCTGTGATGTTGCACGCACCAATCAACGTTATGTTCGTCTCAGCTGACTTGTATTGCAAAGCAGTACCGAAGACGAGGGGGGGGTGGGGGGGGGGTACACCCCCCCCCCCAGAGCACCCGAGACCTCCGCGTGGGGGGTGTGGGGGGGGGTCACGCGACACCCACCCCCCAAAACCTGACACTGGACCATCCACACCCCCCCCCGCGAAATTTGCTGGACACCCCCCCCCCCCCCCCAAGATGGACCTAAGTAACAGTGACACCCCCCAAAAATTTTCTCGGACCACCCAAAAATCATGAATTTTTGCTCAAAAATCATGATTTTTTGTCTTTAAAGTCTATAATATAAGCTAAATATATGATAACTTGACATTCTTCATTGTAATTTCAAAGATTTTGCAGCAAAATTTAGCGTTTTTCCTTCAAAATTTAAGCGAAAAAATCTCATGGGTGGGGTGGGGGGTGTGGGTAATTGCTAAAAACACCGCAGCGGTGAAAACACCGCACCGATGAAAACACCGCACGGTGAAAACACCGCACCGATGAAAACACCGCACGGTGTGATTTATGGAACGGGTTGGGTCGGCATGAATATAGGGTGTTGTACCAACAGATTTTATGCCGTTAATAAAGTTTTTTTTTTGTTTTTCGTGGTTGTGACCATTCTTTTGATAATGTAACACATAACGTCGCGCAGATCACGATTTCCTCGGCCGATTTCGACGATCGATGGCTCAATCAACTCAGCAGAGCATCCGGAACACGACGATGTGTCGATTGTGGATGGTTTTGTTTTTATTTAACATTGGTCGTTGTGCAATAAAAAATTTACGAAAAAACACAAAACACCAAATTATTGTGATTTGGATTTTTTTCGATTTTCAGAATTTCGACGATCGATAGCTCAATCAACTCAGCGGAATAACCGGAAGACGATGATGCCTCGTTTGTGGTTGGTTTTCACGGTTTTCTGAAAATCGAAAAAAATCCAAATCACAATAAATTGGTGTTTTGTGTTTTTTCGTAAATTTTTTATTGCACAACGAGCAATGTTAAATAAAAACAAAACCAACCACAATCGACACATCGTCGTGTTCCGGATGCTCTGCTGAGTTGATTGAGCCATCGATCGTCGAAATCGGCCGAGGAAATCGTGATCTGGGCGACGTTATGTGTTACGTTATCAAAAGAATGGTCACAACCACGAAAAACAAAAAAAACTTTATTAACGGCATAAAATCTGTTGGTACAACACCCAATATTCATGCCGACCCAACCCGTTCCATAAATCACACCGTGCGGTGTTTTCATCGGTGCGGTGTTTTCATCGTGCGGTGTTTTCATCGGTGCGGTGTTTTCACCGCTGCGGTGTTTTTAGCAATTACCGGTGTGCACCCCCCCCCCCCAGATAATTTTCTACAATAGTGCACCCCCCCCATGGCCCACGCCTGGGGGGGGGGGTGTCACTGTACCATGACTGACACCCCCCCACTGAAAAATTTTCGGCACCCCCCCCCCACGTGACGACACCCCCCCCCTCGAAAATTTGCTTTCGCCTTCGGTACTGATCACAGCCGTTTTCTTGCAATTGGTGGGCGGGGGACTGGGGAGGGGGGGGGCGGCGGCCCGGCCCGCTTAACTGCTGCAGCTGGCTTCATCTATAGTCGAACTGGATAATTTGGAGCATTAGCTGATTGGCTGGTGCGTGACTGTAATCAGGTACAAACACGAGCCGTTCAAACTGCACTTTGCTTTTTTAATTTTTTTTTAATTTTTGAGTGTTTGTGTTGGGTTAGGGTTCGAAAAAATTCTTTTTTTAATTGAGATTTTTTAAATTGATTTTTTTAATCAATAAAAAAAAAATTCTGGCCCGTCAAAATTGGGTTGCCCTTCTTTTCTAAAATCCGCTTCAGGTAAAACACGCTCGTTGTCGGACATTGCTTAAACGGACCTAATTCAAATCCTAATCCTAAAGCCTAATTTTAAGCCAAACCTAATCCTAACCTAATCCTAACCTAAGCCAAGCCTTTTCAAGAAGGAATATGTCAGAACAATTGCGTTTTGAACAAGTTTTTGTTGAGGCCGGAGCGTGTGCACGCGCGCTAGTGGATCATGAGCATGAGCATGCGGATGCGAGGTGCGCGTGCGTTTTAAAAAAGAAGCGCCAGCTCAAAATTGGGCTGCTTTTTTTAGCAAGAATGAAAATAACTGCGTTTTGAACGAGTTTTTGTTGAGGGCGGAGCGTGTGCACGCGCGCCAGTGGATCATGAGCAATGAGCAATGCGAATGCGGGGCAGGTGCATATCATAATGAAGCGTTGCGCCCTTTTCTTTTCTGAAACCCGCTTCAAGTAAAACACGCTCGTTGTCGGACATTGCTTAAACGTAGGGTTGTTAAAAAAACATTTTTGTTTTTTAAAAAGAGAAAAAAAATTTAAAAAAATTCAAAAATCAAAGTTGTGCTAAATCATAGTTGTTCCAGAGCCGGGGGGTTGGGGGGGGGGGGGGCCGATATAGATAGCTGGAGCAAATTTTCTAGATAGATGGATAGCTGGAAAATTTTGGGGGGGGGGCCGCGGGGGTGGGGCCTGTGACTTTGGGGGGGCGGTCAAAATTTTGAAATTTGATAGATAGATAGCTAAAACGCTAAAAAGCTATAAAAACAGCAAAATAAAGCTAAAAATAAACTAAAAATCAAGTATAAACGCATATTTTACCTAAAATTAGCGAAATTTTCAAGAATTACGAGCAAAAATGGTCAATTTTGGTCAAAAATTGACTCATTTTATGTCTTCGAAGACAAAAATTTTCAGATAGATAGCTGGCTGAGAAATTTTTTAAATAGATAATAGCTGAGCCAAAAAAACCTGATAGAGATAGATTCGAAAATTTTTTAAGGGGGGCCGCCCCGCCCCCCCCCCCCCCAGCCCCCCCCCCCCCGCTAGAACAACTATGTGCTAAATCAATCAGGGAGTCCGCCGAACTAAGACCAGGGATGTTAGGATCAGTCGGTAAAAAAGTCCAAAATCGACTGCTGACTGTTTCATAAGGTAATGTCAAGAAATTTTTTGTTGATTTTTTCAAAAATTGTGCCAAAAATGAGACTTTCAGAGCATTTTGGCCTTTTAAATCGGCATTTTTGTTTTTTTATTCAAGGCGCATTCATGAAGCACTATTTAGTGACGCGTAGCTGTGTTAAAATTAGCTAAGCAGTCACCAAATACTGCTTCATGAATGCCGCTTCAGTTTTTTTTTTAATTTTTGTTCAACAACCTACGCGCGCAGATTCAAACTTTTCAGTAAATTTATTTCGTGCAAGACATAGTTGTTCTAGGGCAAGACATAGCGGCCCCCCCCCAAAAAAATTTTTTCGAATCTATCTCTATCAGACAGGTTTTTTTGGCTCAGCTATTATCTATCCAAAAAAAATTTTTAGTCAGCTATCTATCTGAAAATTTTTGTCTTCAAAGACATAAAATGAGTCAATTTTTGACCAAAATTGACGATTTTTGCTTGTAATTCTTGAAAATTTTGCTAATTTTAGGTAAAATACACGTTTATACTTGATTTTTAGTGTATTTTTAGCATTATTTTGCTGTTTTTACAGCTTTTTAGCGTTTTAGCTATGTATCTATCAAATTTCAAAATTTTGACCGCCCCCCCCAAAGTCACAGGCCCCCCCCGCGCCCCCCCCCAAATTTTCCAGCTATCTATCTATCTGGAAAATTTGCTCCAGCTATCTGTATCGGCCCCCCGCCCCCAACCCCTCGGCTCTGGAACAACTGTGGTGCAAGAGATATCCAATTTCAGAAAATTTTGTGTGGTCGTCGTCAACCAACCGTCAGAATGAGAGTCCGAATCCGAACACTGCCCGTTTCACTTCTGTTGCTGATTTTCATCATGTCTGATTTCGATTTCGCCGTGGCGCAACAACCTCCTCACCACAGAGGTTGTTGCTGTGAAATGTTTTTTTTGGCTGACTGACGTAATCTTGACTGGTAATTTTTGTCTTGACGTGTGACGATTGGATGAATCAAAAACTCAAGGCCCGCATTTAATTTAGCCGCACACAACACCGTGTTCCATCTCCATCCAGAGATGGGGTGATGATATAGATTGCTGGAGCAAGTTTTGTAGATGGATATTATCCGAAGATTGAAACTGGAGAAATATGTTGGTTTTGTAGGGTTCTTTGTGATGTGATGTAAAGTGTTTATTTAATATTTAATGGTAAAAGGGTCAAGGGTGCTTTTGGAGGAGTCAGAATAAAATCAGCAGCTCGAAAGTCGTCTGGGTTTTTCAGGTCTAGCTTTCTTACGTCATTTTTGTTTTCAAATATTTTTGTTTGAAAAAATTGAAAAATCAAATTGTGTCAAATCAATCGGGGAGACAGAAGAAACACTTGTGATGCGTAAATGACTACCATATGGCAGCCGGCACTTTCCAGATTTTGTTTCGTGACCTCTTACTAACCTGGAGAAATACGCTCCAGCCACTTTTATCCCCAGCTCCGGACTAAAGCAGCAAAACTATGGGCGACACGGCACTTTCCAGATTTTGTTTCGGTGGTCTCATTTACCCCTTTTCCAAGCCTATACGTGCAATTTGACTTGCAATTTGACTTTCAAAACGGACTAGTTATCCCCAGCAGAACTGAAAAACAGCTTACCGGCTTGAAATTCAATGATTATAAATCATTGATGATGACGAGGTAATGGCACAACACGAAACAGCAACCAGACAAAGTAGCGCTTGCAGACGGTGCAGCATACAGCTCGAACGCTCAGAATTCACAGTGTAAGGCCAAATGTCACCTTGCTGCATCGGAAATGTTAAGCCAAGCTTTGCGACGCTCAAAAGCTTCATTCCAAAAGTTGTTCGGTCAAGCTTGAAAACAATCAGTAAAACGGAACAATCCAAAATACCGATTTTGGCCCTGCAAATAGTTTCTGGAAGCTGATGTAAAAAACTTGTTGAACTGTGCCGACAATGACATTTTCTGGGCATATTAGGTTTTTTTCGGATTTAAAAAATCGGCTTTTTTTGTGTTTTATTTAGTTTTTTAAATTTCGCTTTTGTCTAACAACCCTAGGGCTAGGCCCTTCCAAAACAGAACAACCCATGGCCGTCCTTGATTCTGAACCAGCACAGCACTACAAATTGTTATTTTTTTGCGAAATGCTGTGTTGTGCACCGTGCATGTGCTCGTGGGGGTTGTTTTGTTACGTGGCGTTTTTGCGTGCGTTGTCACATTTGCGTTGACATTTATTTGCGTGTTTCCTTGTTCAGGTTGCCACAGTCACGAATTCCGGTGTCCATCCAATGGTCACTGTATTGCACCGCATTCGATTTGCGATGGACATAACGACTGCAGTGAAATGGCAGATGAGCAAAATTGCTGTGAGTTGGTCATCGTCAGTTGACACAAGAGTGTTCGTGGAACTGCAGTGTTTTGAACCGTTGGTAGTAGTACTGTCGATGTCACAAACGCACAAGGTGAACGCCAAGTAGCTGCAACAGGTTGTTATTTTCTTCGTAATATGTACTCGTTCATTCATTTATGGTCGCGGCTCCGGCAAATTTGTCGTGTTAGCAGATTGGGTGATTTCGCACTCGTACTTTGATGCAAATGCAAGAATTCTGTGTGGAGGCGGAACAATGCATGCGTCACACTGCACGTGCGTTCGTCACCAAACCAATCAGCTAATACTAAAAAATTAGCCAGGCTGAGTGTATTCAAAAAACCTGTACAAATAGTCTGCGGGACGAGCAACTTTCTGTGCGTGAATACGGGTCGCTGTATTCCGCCAACGTGGGTCTGCAACGGCGACAACGATTGTGGTGACATGTCAGATGAAAGAAATTGCGGCAGCGGCAGCCATACCGCCGGTATTGTTTCAGTGGCTTCAGTGTGCATTCGTGGTAACAGTAAGTGCTCGCATTTGCAGTCACAGTAACATCGCCGCACACCACAACCAGTTGCGCTGCCAATCAGTTTGCGTGCGAACACGACGGTCGCTGCATTCCGTTTGAATGGAAGTGTGACGGCGACAATGACTGCGGCGACCTGTCCGACGAACAACAGCCATGTCCAGGTGGTTGCATTCAACGGTGCTTTTCAAAACCAATACGCTTCGTAACACAATGCGACTGTAGTCGTATGTTATTTGGGCGTGACATGCCGACATGACGTACATACGGTGTAAGTCATTGAGCTTGCCTCTCTGACCGATCAGTGAACTGAGTTTAAAAGAGGCAAATCATCCGATTTCACGGTTATTGTATTTATGTTGATTTTTATTTATGGACACAAATGGACTTTTTTCACAGTTTTTTTGCCGGCACAGATTGCGAGACGACTGAATTTCGATGCAACAACGGTCGCTGTATCCCTGGCCAATGGATGTGCGACGGCGACAACGACTGCATTGATCACTCGGATGAACAACACTGCGTTCCTGTGTCGTCATGTGGGTTGCTTGCATTTTAGCTTTTTTCATCAGTGTCTTTCTAATAACGATAGGTGTGTTACTCTGCTGATTGACCAAAAAACTTTTCCGGATTCCTGATTGCGCCCTGGTGTGTTTTTCTCTTTCAAAATTCGTTTTGAACATTTTTAGTTTTGCTAAGAGCTCTTCGAAGCAACTTCACTTTTTGATGGCAGTTTTTGTGAGTGTGCGATGTGAGGGTTTGGTGGTGGCACCATGTTGTATTCTTGACGTGGAATGAATTACTTTTTTACTGTTCACCGACTCAATGTGCGTATGAGAAGAAAAGCAGTTCTATGCGTGACGCAGAAATTCAAAGTTGCTTAAAAGAGCCTCGTGGTCGCTGGGAGACGCGCGGGTCACCCTTCGGCATTTTCTCCGGTGCGCCAACGGCCGATGCATTTCCGAGTCGCATGTCTGCAACCGTGTCAACGATTGCACGGACGCCTCCGACGAACAACAATGTTTGTTTCGTTTTTTCCATGCATTATGTTTTACGAACAGTTTTTTGCGTTTGTTGCTGCGATTTTTGTTTTTGTTATGCATAATTCAGTTGTTCTCATCTTGAAGGTTGCCTCGAAACTGAATTTCGATGTGCTAACAACGGTCGCTGTATCGCGATGACTCGGCTGTGCGACGGGCAGGACGACTGCGGCGACATGACGGACGAACGACGCGACATTTGCCCCGGTTGGTTTCCGTGTGTGCGTCGCCAACTTTTTTTATCGACACAGATTGTTTTGCGTTTTTACTTTCTTTCGAATCTGTCAAAAATACGCTCGGACACGGAGTTTTTTTTCAACCAAATGTGTTTCGCTGTCAGACTGTCTCGCTGAACAGTTCCAATGTGTCACCAGTGGCCGTTGTATCCCGCGATCGTTGGTCTGCAATGGAGCGAACGACTGTGCCGACATGTCAGACGAGCAACAGAATTGTGAGTGCCCGTTTGATACCCCGGTCCGATCCGGCGTGTCGGACAGCTGGAGGTGGCAAAAGTAGTTTTCGTGAGAAATTTCGAGAAAATCGTCTTCGTCACCTCGCAATAGCCGGCGATTTCACAAGTTTTGGATTGCGTTTGCTGTGCATCTTTTCCTCTGCCCCCCCCCCCCCCCGCCCCCCCCCCCCCCACCCCCCCCCCCGCCCCCCCCCCCCGCGCTGTTTTTTTTCAACAAAACACCCCACCCCGCCCGCCGCCCCGCCCCCCGGCGCCCCGCCCCCCCGCCCCCCCCCCCCCCCCCCCCCCCCCCCCCCCCGCCCCCCTGTCCCACCCCCGTGGCCTCTTCCCCCTCCCCATCCCCACCCAACCGAACAAAAAAAACAAAAATAAAAAAAAGACCGCGCGCCCCCTTCCCCCCCCTAACGGTGTAACGAACGTTTGTTCTAGTCGCCGTTAGAGGGCGCAACGGGCGCCCCGCCCACTCTTTATTTTTGATTTTTGTTTCTGTTCTTGTTTGGCTATCTAAGTCAGTTGAATAAAGAACCACCACGTTACATCTGGTGCCTGTGGGTGGAAGGCAGTGGAAAGCGGTGGAAGAGAAGGAGAATACAGAGTCCATCGCACTGGAGTGCGAAAAATAGTGAAGGGCCGAAAAAGCGCAGCAAGGCGCAGAGGGCGACCAGTCCCCAAAATAAAAAAAAAACTGGAAATCGTGGACAAATCGTCCCAAAAAGCCGGCAAAAAGTTTCAACAATTGAAACGAGAGGGCGAACAGCCCCAAAATAATTGAAATTGTAGCGCGCGGGCAAAAATAGCCTTGAATTGAAATAAAGCGCGCGGGCAAAAGCCCAAAATAAATCGAATTCAAACGGTCCAAAAAAAATTGAAATTGAAGGCAGAAAGCCTCCGGACCTTGAAATACCAGGCAAAACGGCCTGAAGAAAACTGAAATTACGGGCAGAAGACCCGAAATAGTGGTTGGTTGAAATCCACCAAGAATTGAATTCAACGGCCCGGGCAGATAGCCCTAAATTGCAGACTCTGTATTGTTCTTCATTCCCGCGTTCCCACTTTGCCTTCACTGTTCAACTCATTTATTCCATATTTGTCATTTCTGTTGTTGTATTTTGAATTTTGAGGTCATTTTATCCAATCCAAGCCACAACATTTATATTCACTCATCTTCTTGATTCAGCTCTTAGCTTTCTGATCACCATGCCAGTTATTTCTCACAACGCAGAGCCAGTCACAGTGTAGCACGCTTGCAAAAACTGTTGTTGAGCGTGTGGTCAAGAAAAACTGTTGTTGAGCGTGCGATCAAGAATTTTACACTGTTACACTGTTGTGTGCACCTGCGAGCTATTTAAAAAAGCAACCCAGCTTATCCGGTAAACTCGCTTATCTATTCAGCTCCTTTGTATGTAAACTCCAGCTTTGTTGCAGACACAACAAAACAAGAAAAGAATTTTCTCGATTTTAAACAACGAAAACATTTTCTTTTGATTCTGCATTGGTATTCTGATTCATATTCCGTGTTGTTGAAGAGGGGTTTTATCGTAACCATCCGTGCTCGTTTTTCTTGTTCATATTGGTAACTGGCCTTATGAACGTGAACGCTCGTGACCAGCGCGCTGATGCGCGAGGCACAGCACGAACATTAGCTGAACTTCAACAAGAGAATGCAGAAATGGCGGCACGATTAGCAGAATTGCACGCTGCTCAAGGCATAAATGCCAATACTGCGCCAGTCGTTGAAATCAGTAACGTCCCAATTGAACCATTCTCAGAAAGTACCGAATCGCAAACGTTTTCTGAGTGGCTGGACGATTACATACTGACCGCGCAGCATCGCGGCTGGCCGGAAACAAAGCGTGTTGAATCACTGCCGCTTTTCTTGATTGGCCCGGCTAGGCGCGCGTACCGTAGGCAATCTGCTGCTGTGCGAGGCGATTTCAAACAGATCACAGACAGTTTGAAACAGTGGCTAGACCCACCAGACCCGGACAAAAACAGTGTCAATGATCTGTTTGGCCGCCGAATGCGACCAACTGAAACTGTAACGTCTTTCGCGGACGATATATTTCGTTTGGTTCAGGGCGCTTTTGCTGTACCGCAATTCACAGTTGAACAGCAAGACAAAATTGCCAGAGATGCATTTTCAAAATATTTACGCCCAGAGTTGCGCGATAAAGTCCGTGACAAGAATTGTCCGACATTTGACGAAACAGTGCGTTGCGCCAAGCAACTAGAACAGCGCATGCGTTTGGACGAACGCGATGGCGTTTGCGTTTCAACTGCTGGAGCTCAGTCAGCGAGCGCGCAGCCAAATCAAAATCCGAATTCCAAAAACAGTTTTGAAATGTCCGAAATTGTGGAAGCAGTTGCTGCACATTTTTTTGCAGGCAACAATTACAACGGTCGTGGACAATATTTTCAAAACAGCAGAATGAGCCGAAGTCGTGGCAATGGCATTTTTAATAATAACCAGAACAAACGACATTATGTCAGCTACGACAAGCCAGCACGACATCAGCAATTCTGTCGAAATTGCGGCGATCCGAATCATACAAGCTGTACAGTGCAGCAGCAAAACAATCCAGTGACAACTGGACGCCGCGACGGGCGAAATTTCTACGGCCGCGACAATAATTACAACAATGGCCACACGCAGTACCGCGGCAGCCCGAACAACTATCAAACAAATCGCGGGTACCGCGGCTACCGAGACGGAAATTCGAACCGTCGGGCCGGTCGGCGCGGACGAGGCAGACGAGGCTCGCACCAGAATTCAGAGAATTTCTCAAGTGCGAACTCAGTTCCCGATGCCGAACAAAACGGTGAGACCAGTAATTTTGAGTTCGATTCGGAAACTGATGATTTTGTTCATTTTGTGGATGAAAACTCAGAAAAGACTGAGAACAGTGCAAACACGTTTACAGTGCTATCAGACAGCGCACATACTTTTGAAGTGTTCACAGAAAGTTCACACACGACTGCAGTGCTGTCAAACAATGCAATCTTGCCAGTGCTGTCAAACGGTACTTTTGCAGGCTCTGACGGTCCAGCGCCAAAACGCGCCAAAGTCGACAGCGACAATGAAGAGTGGCCAACAGGACTGCCAGATGAAAGTGAGTTCCATGAAGCTGGTGAATGCGATTTGTCGTCACCACTCCGACCGGAGATCGCCGAAGCACTTGGGCACACGCCGCCTCCACAACCAGCGGTGGCCAAAAACGAAAAATCGGCTGCTGAACAGTCGAAGACCGAAACCGCCAAAGAGAAAAACACTAAAAATGAAACTAATTCTGACTCCTCCGATTCGGACGATTGCGACCATTGCGCAAACTTTCGTTCGAAGTTGGCGATCATGAAAAATAAAATCGAGCAACTGGAAAACAAACAGCAGCAACTCGAAATGTCGATAAGCAAGGCGCACAAACATAGCGGCGACCTGTACAACTTATTCGAAGAGAATTTCTCAGCGACCGACGCAGGTCACCTGAAACTGAGACAATCACGTGCAGACGTCAAGCTGCGTTTTCACGAAATGCGCATCGACCGACTCGAAATTAAAACCGGAGTCAGAGGTTGGTGCCGTAATTGGCTGTTTTGGCTTTTCCTTTTGCTTAGTGTTCGTGTAGTGATGACAAGTGAAACGGTCAGTGACTCGGATTTGCGCACGTTCAATCTTTGCGGCATGTCGCGCAACGCGCACGCGGTTTTCATTCCACAAGACATAAAGTGCGTTCCACCAAAGTTGACTCACTTGATTAGTGCTCAGATACACGTATACACAGTGCGCAGTCAGCCTCTCAGCGTACCAGCAATGCATTGTTTCCGTAGGACGCGCACGATCTGCACTTCATCCGGATTACTTGGTGGACGGGGAATTACCGCGGATTCTACCATCCATCAAGAAGTGTCGGCCAACACTTGCAATACAGTCAACACCACTAGCAAGTGGCAAGGACATGGTCTTGTTGAACTGGCTGATGGCTTCAAAAGCACAAATTTGTCACTAACACCGCGCTACTCCTGGTGGGGAGGAGAGTGCACGACGGTGACAAACTTCATGATCGAATACGGTACAGTGGCTACCATGGACGGCGAAAATCTGATATCTGATTTGGGTACCGTTGCTGGTTGTCGACCGTCCAATGGTCAGTGCCATACAGGCGATGGTATCATTATGTGGTCAAGCAACACCCTGACCACTTTTTGCCGTTTCATGCCACTTGGTACGTTCAATGCACAATTCGGTGATTCGCATGTCATCATTGACGAGTTGCAGAGCGCATTCAGTATAGGCAAGCTAGTGCCACCACAGGACCGAATTGGCTGTGTCCCATTTGGCACCACTCTTTTGGACCGAGACGTAGCCATATTCGTGCAAAACCAAACAGAAGCCAATTTGCGACTGTGGTTAGCTGCCCAAAATGCCGCGCTTGAGAAAAAGGCTGAGTCAATCCGCAAAAAGCGAAGCATTTCTTCAAATAGTACCGAGCGCCCACAACAAACAGAATCCGATTATGCACGACTAGAGTACCTTGAAGAGAAACTGATACAAATGGAGCGCAGTAGCTTCCGTCAGGTGTGGCTCGAACTGTGTCGTGTCGCTCAACGGCAACTAGCAGCCGACTGGCAGTTATTGCGGCTCGACAGTACATTAGGTGCACGGGCACTATTACAGCGTGACGACGTGGCTGCCTGTTTTGCGGGTGAAGCACTACTTTTGTGGAAATGCCACCAAGTCACCCCGACCACAATTCACTGGAATTACGAACCAGTAGCTGGCGAATGCTATGACATGCTTCCAGTGTCCATCGACACAAAGCTCATGTTCGTCGTTCCAGGAAGCCGTGATTTAGTTGAAGTAGCAAACAAAGTCAATTGTGATCACAAAATCGATGGTGTCTTCCGTGAAGGAGACGTCTGGCACTCTGCTCGTGGAATCGCTCACGTTAGCATGATGCCGATCGACATCATATGGTCACGCACTTGGCACCCATTCACATTTAGCAGTCCAACAGTCTTCCATGATCGTTTAGCAGGACTAATAACAACAGCTAGTCTGATGCGAGGAACAGAACTACGCCTTGTTCGTCTTGAGAGACAATTTGATATCGTCGCCAATTACACGGCGGATATGTCCATTGATCCAAATTTACTGAAAGCCGCTATTAAAGGTTACGGCGAAGCTGTTGGTTCGGCTTTGTCTGGTGTTGGCGAAGGACTCGAGCATGTGGTGATTGGAGTTTCCGAGGGCACTTCAACGTTTGTTAGCAATATCCTCAAAGGTCCACTGCAAGTGCTACTAAACTTAGCCATAATTGTCTTATGCATCATCGTGTTGCTCGTGTTCCTGTACGGTCTGTACCGGTATCACGCACATTTAAACTGCTGCAAAAAGAAGCATGCGCATAACCGCAGTCACCGACCGTCAGCCATACCAGTGCCAATTATTACTTTTCCTTCAGACGAACTGGCGGCGGCTGAAACCGAGCCACCGCGAATTGAAGAATACGATCCAGGTGCGCCGGCCATTCGAACATCAACACCGGTTGGTGCCGTCGAAGCGCCACCGCAACCGGAGGACGAAGCGCCGTACCAACATCATGGCACGCGGCGACGCAGTGTAAAAGTGAGTGAAAAAGCCATGCAAATGTGGCCGGACATGCTAAAAACTCCAGAATCACGTAACGAACCAATGGTTATGGCGGTGGGTCAGCGATTGGTCGTTCCCAGCTACCTAAACAAGCAACCATTCACGTTGCTCTGGGACACGGGTGCCCAGCTGACATTGTGCCCAAAAAGAACATTCAATGGCATCGTCGGTGCCAAAATGAGAAAAACGGGGACAGCTAGTGCAAAGTCAGCTTCGGGGCACGACATCAAAATTCTTGGACAAGCTGACATTGAGCTAAAAATTGCTGACGTCACCACCGTGATCACTGTACAAGTGTGCGACGAAATTTATCACACTGCTGATTTGATTTTAGGCACCGATAACATGGAGCAACGGCTCCCACCCGCAGCAATCGACTTCGGTCGGCGAACAATTCGATTCGTGAAACCACCACCAATGAAAGACGGTGTTTTGAAGGAAACAGTCGTGATTGAACCAAACACAGTGCAATTCATTGAATTGATCACCAGTGAAAACAATGATTTTGAAACAGATGCTGTGTATGTTGAACCGATTGACAACATTTTTACGAAACACAGTTTGCAGGCGCACGCGACCATAACGCAAACAGGAAAAGACGGAACGTTCAAACTGCAAGTGCAGAACAACAGTAGAATACCGATCGAACTGCACGCAAAAACGCTGCTTGGTCGCGTGGGCCGCGTGAAAGAACAATTAACCTGCATTTTACGCTCAAATCAACCAGAGAAAAATAAAAATGTTGAACGCAGTGGACGCAATGTTGAAGCGGAAAACCGCAAGAGGAAACATTGTCACAGTAATCACCAATCTGAACAGAAACAAGTTTTCGCTGCTGCCGTCAACAAGACTGGTACTGAACGAGATTGCGATGTGCTCCAACTGTTTAATTGGAGCGGTACGCAATTCAGTGTGGAACAAGTGAGACAAGTTCGCAAACTTCTCGGCGAGTACAAAGATCAAATCGCCACTACTGAGTATGACGTGGTGCCCACAAAAGCTATCAAACATCACATCGACACTGGTGACGCAAAACCGTTGAGGCAGAAACAGTACCGCCTGCCACCAGGTTTGTTGAACGATCTGAAACATCACACGACAGGCATGCTAGAGGCCAATATCATTCGTCGATCAATGAGCGGTTGGTTAAATCCAATTGTGCTTGCCAAGAAAGCAGACGGTACAACACGTTTTTGCAACGACATGCGCGCACTAAACAAAGTAACTGTAAAAGACAGCTACAAAATTCCACGATGTATTGACTTGCTACAGCTAATCAAGAAACCGATTAAGTACATGAGTAGCATAGACCTAAACAAAGCGTTCTACGCCGTTGAATTGACCGAAGAGTCAAAACCAAAGACAGCGTTTCACATCCCCTTCTTAGGGCACTTCGAATTCAATCGAATGACATTCGGTCTCACGAACGCACCGGCAACGTACCAACGTCTGATGGACGTTTGTTTGGCCAATCTGCCGTGGGGCAATGTGTTTTGCTACCTTGATGACATTCTCGTTGTCAGTTCATCTTTTGAGGAACACTTGGAACATCTGCGAATGGTACTCGAACGCTTGAAGGAATTCAATCTGAAAATTCAACCAAAGAAATGCCAGTTCGGGTTCAAAGAGCTGCAGTGGCTTGGGCACTCAATTTCCGAAGACGGCATTAAACCGAGCGACAAGAACATTAAAGCAATTTTGGACTTTCCGGAGCCCCGCGATTTAGCCGCTGTCCGCAGTTTTTATTTCTTGTGCTCATACTATCGCATTTTCGTGCCAGAGTTCGCTCAGCGAGCAAAGCCACTATCAGACCTGATGAGCGACAACGCTAAATTTACTTGGACAGACGAGTGCGCTCAGGCATTTACTGACTTGAAGAAAGCACTCACGACAAAACCAGTTCTGATGCATCCAAGGTTTGACAAAACAATGTACATCTTCACCGATGCGTCGAAAACGGGCTTTGGTGGCATGGTCGAACAAGAAGGACCAGATCACCAATTGCATCCGGTTGCCTACGCTTCGAAACTGCTCACAAAATCTCAGGAAAAGTGGCCCGCCATTGAACTGGAAAGCGCGGCCATTCAGTGGGCGGTAACAGAAGCGTTCTTTGCGTACACGTACGGGACGAAAACAATCCTGTACACTGACCATCAACCACTGAAATCTATTATGACCAAAAAGCACTTAACCGGTAGAATGTCACGGTGTCAAGCAGCTCTGCTGGACTTTGACATCGAAATTCGATACAGACCCGGAGCGAAAAATCATGCTGATCCGCTCAGCAGATACCCGATTGATGACAACACCCATGTCATTTCATCGGCTGGCCCGGATGACAATCCAGACGAGCCCGCGTTGTGTCCGGCAGCGGTGCGCGAACAACAACATCTTGTCCGCTGGATGCACGAGTTGCTGTCGTTCCTCAGTGATGGCACTGTCCCATCAACAATAAGAAACGCATCGCACTTCAAAGAGACAGCACAACTGTACAAAGTTCGAGACGGTTTGCTGTATCGGAGAGCGAAAGTGACAAGGCAATCACGAACGGACCCTTACCGTTTGGTGATTCCACCGAATCTTCGAGAAACGGTGATGACCGCATGTCACAATGATGTCACCGGAGCCCATATGGGCGTGACAAAAACATTCGAAAAAGTGGCATCACGCTACTATTGGCCCAAGTTGTTCGAGAGCATCGCACAATGGGTTAGCTCCTGCGAGCTTTGCGCACGGCGCAAGCAGCCATTACAAGCACCACGGGCGCCAATGGTGCCGATGGAAGTCATGCCAACGCCATTCCATCGGGTAGGCATGGATTTTAAAGAGATGCCATTGACATACAGTGGCAACAAGTGGCTGCTAGTAGTGGTGTGCTACTGGACAAAGTGGGTTGAAGCGTTCCCACTTAAAGACGCAAAGGCAGAAACAGTGGCACAAGTGTTCGTGAATGAAATCATGGCACGCCACGGCGTTGTCCGAGAGATCGTGACCGATCAAGGAACCTCGTTTGTGAACAAGGTGCTGGAGGAAGTGTGCGAAGTAATGGGAACAATGCAAATTCGCACCACACCAGCACACGCACAGACAGATGGTCTTTGTGAACGCCAAAACCGTACTATCGGCCAAGCTCTGAGTTTCTATTTGGAAACCAAACACAGACAGCGCGACTGGGATCGCTGGTTGAACTTGCTGTTGTTTGCTATGCGCAGCAGTGTGCAGGAATCAACCCGCGAATCGCCATTTTTCATGTTGTATCACCGGGACCCTGTGCTCCCGATCGACACGGTTCTGCACGAGGCGGACCGTCGATACGTCGATGTACCAACGTACAAACAGGAAATGGTCTGGGCAATGAATGACTGCTGGAGTGCTGCCGAAAAGGCCGTTTCGGCAGCACAAGCACGGCAGAAAAGGAACTACGATAAAACAGTCACCGACATGCAGTACCAGGTCGGCGATCGAGTGCTTTTGCACAGTGACGTGGTTCCGCCTGGACAGTCGCGAAAATTGTCGCTCCCGTACACGGGTAACTATCGGATCATAGAGATCAAGTTCCCGGACGCAAAAATTCAATCAATCGACCATCCCCGAAAGAAACCAAGATTCGTGCACATCAACCGACTAAAGCACGCGCCGGCACCTTACGTGCCGCGTTTGATGAAGAAAGAAATCGATGAAGAGGAGACCGTCAAGTGAAAAAAAATTTGAACCAATTCGATTCTTAATTGATTTTGAATTTTGATTCAGCGAAAACTGAAAATTACATGATTTGTTACTTGACATGAATTTTGTTGTTTTATGATGTTCTGTTAATTTTTATTAACGTTACCATCCGTTTTTTTTGATTCTCCATCTTTTGTATTTTATCCGTAATTTTTTTTGTTGCCGTCCAAAAAAAAGGGGCGTCAGGTGTAACGAACGTTTGTTCTAGTCGCCGTTAGAGGGCGCAACGGGCGCCCCGCCCACTCTTTATTTTTGATTTTTGTTTCTGTTCTTGTTTGGCTATCTAAGTCAGTTGAATAAAGAACCACCACGTTAC
>JASANC010002768.1:0-16662 GCA_030248135.1 Theristus sp. LFF4_11 | reverse complement strand
TCAAAAGACTCGCTAATTGAATTGGCCGCTTCATTCTGGCGCCATAGTTTTCTGTTCCTCCAGACACAACAGCGGCAATGACCCGGTGCCCACAGCGACCGCTATCCGAAATCTGCCAGCCACGATTATTTCCATTGGAATTCCGGGGGTCAATGGCGCCTTGAAGCCGATCGACATTCTTGAACTCGAACAGATCAGCGGTACAGTGTGTTTGTTTAAAGTTGACACTTTTCGCAGAATAGAGCACGCGATGGAGGAAAGAACGGGATCGGAGTTGCAATACCGAAAACAAAAGGTAGGTTCAAACAAAACAAAAACAAACAGTCTGCGGGTTTTCGGAGTTTCTCATACCTGTTCTGCATTCAGCAAAAATGAGAGATTTAAAAAAACAAACATTTTTTAGTTTTTTTTCTTATCGTATTATGTGGCTTCGATACACGTTTGCAAGATCTGATGAAGTTTGTTCGTTTAAGCCTGTCACTTTTCTAAGGGCGCATTCACGTTGCAGTATTTAGTGCCCGCGCAGCTGTGCGGTCACTAAATACTGCAACATGAATGCGCCTTAATTCGTTCTTCTCACTGTAATTCAATGTTCAGTTCATCGCATGTTCTATAAGCCGCGAAAAAAGCAACAGAGATTTTTACATAAACATACTGTGACACCACCATTTTGTTTTGCAGGCTGCACAGTGCCGTGCAAACACGTGTTCAGTGTCAGCTACATTTCCGATCTTCCGTCACTTCAACCGAGCATTCTGTCAAACACACCGTGTCTGTGTAATCCATGCACAATTACCACCACTTCAACAACCACTACGACTACCACAAGTACCACAACTACAACAACAACTACCACCGCGACCACCACCACCACCACCACAACGACAACAAGAACAACAACAACTACCACCACGACCACCACCACCACAACGACAACAACAACAACAACAACAACAACGACTGCTCCACAACAGTGTCTGTTCAAAGTGGTTTTTGTTCTTTTGTTAAAGTTTGTTTAGTTTTCAAGGTGTTTTAGATTGAACCACATTCTTGCGCTGACTTCCTCAACTCAAAAACGTGTTTTTCCAGGCATGGGCGACATCATATTCCTCATTGAAACATCGGAACGCATTGCACCCTTCGTGCCCGGGGTGAGTTTGTCTGATTTCAGTGACCGCGAAACCGAGAAAACATGTCTGCCAGCTGCCAGTGGTCACTAATTTTGTTAAAAACACGTTTTCTGTTACCGGATACACAATCACTTGTTACTAACAACGCGCTTGAAAACAAATTTTTGGTGGTCCACTTTTGCTCGACATTTTTTTTTTAAATTCGACATTTTTTTCCAAAATGTTAAAAAACGCCCTTTCATGCCTGACGTACGTCAGCTATGAACAACAGTCTGCAATAACAGGAACGAACGGCAGTATGCTAAAACAACGTTGACGTGTAATCCTTTTCCTTCTTTCTCGAAATCTGTCGGTATTTCGCGGAAAAAAAGTGACAGCTTCACACAAACTCACTGTACACCCATTCAGTTGTTCCTGGACGTCATGTACAACGTGACCGCGTTGATCGGCGTCAATGACGCCGGGACCCATGTGGCGCTGGCGCATTTCTCGACGCGCGACGCCCGCTCCGGCGTCACGTTCAATCTGAACACGGTGAACACGCTGCCCGCGGTGTTGGCCGTGATCCGCGGTCTCAATTACACCGGCATGATTGGTGTCACCGATGTGGACTAGTGAGTGGTGGTTGATTGTGTGTTGCTTTGTTGAGAAAGGGAGAATGTGGAGATTGAAAGCCCATCGTTGGTTGAAAGTTACAATGGGTCTGCATTTTCTCTGCGCATATTGAGGCCATTTTCTTTCGATGCTGTTCATACTCGCTCCTGCACGCCAGGACAATACGAAAGGACATTTATTTACGAAAGTGGTTCTGAGTTTTTGACCATCAGGAAGTGACCATTAAGAACTGTCTTATTTGCTCCCGTAAAACCCCTGACGAACTGCAAGTAACAACGAAATAAAACGATAAGTGCTTCGATAACTTCAGCGTTAAAGCGATCACTGACTGCTGTAAATGATTGTTCAGTATTGCTTGCAGCTTTTTCACGTGCTTTTTTTATGTTGCAGTGGTCTGAAAATCGTTGACACACAAATCTTGGTCAGTGGCCAAGACCGTCCTGCCGCGAAGAACTACGTGATACTGATTGCGGAAGGATTGTAAGTCAAAAACAATAGTTTTTTTGCTTTTGAATTTTGAAAAGCCGAAATTTTTTTTCAATTCTTGACGTTGAAGAACAAATGACGAACAAGCGAGTCGACGATGTGTAAGCGATCGGTGGGAATTTTGATTGTTTTTGTGAACAGAACACGGAAGTTGGTGGAGGGATAAGGAAAGGCGAAGTCGTATGAACTAAATTGTGTGTCAAATGTATCGTGGTTTTTTTGAATAAATTGAATCGTTCGCGCTATTCTGTTCATTCTTTCTCCATTGCACGTACGGCTGGGAAATAATCTTGGTATTCTTGAAAAACACAACTCCTAGTCTGCGTCTGGAGAATACAAGGAGTGCCTTATTTCTTCGGCCACCCTGTACAGCTACGACACTGCCAGCGACTGTTGTCCGTCGCCGTTCGCGGAGGCGGCCGTGATGCGCCAGAAGGCCGCCATTTACGCCATCGAAGTCGGCACGAACACATCGTACTCGAATCTGCTGCAGATCACCGGCAATGCGGCGCAGGTGTACGGACTGAAGAACTACACGCAACTGGCAACGGCCATCAAACAGGACATACAACAGGGCTGTCATGCACGTGCGTTCGTTTGGTTTTCATTTCATTTCATTTCATTTCATTTCATTTCATTTCATTTCATTTCATTTCATTTCATTTCAATTCATTTCATTTCATTTCAATTCATTTCATTTCATTTCATTTCATTTCATTTCATTTCATTTCATTTCAATCAAAATCAATCAATCAATCAATCAATCAAGTTTATTTGTAAGCCTCACGGCCAGTTCACATCAACACATTCACAAAACTTCCATTATGCAAAACAAACACAATTGATGTCACAAAAAAAACCTAAAGAAATTTTCATTTCATTTTATTTCATTTCGCAAGAATATGCGGGATGCTCCGCTAAAACTGTTGAGACCGCATGAGATACGGAGACCCATTTTTGCTTTTTGTTTTGTTGTGTTTTGAGGGTGGCTTTGATTTCAATTTTCTTCTTTGGGTTTGTTTGTCTGTTTGTTTGTGTTTGTATGTTTGTTACTATGAGTTTATTCTTTGAAGTGGTTTGTTTTAGCGTTTTTTTTCGGCTGGAAACAGAGTTCAGCTCACGACCATCTCTTTTTCAGAATGCCGCAAGTTGGATGTGCTGCTGATATTGGACAGCTCGGAGAGTATAACGAGTACGCATTTCAAACAGGTCAGAAAACTGTTTCATTTTGGGCGATTTCTCTTGGACAGGTTTTCCGGCGCTAGTGAATGCTCTTGCTAACATTGTACACGTTCCCAACGTTAGGGCAATGTACCCAGCTGCGGTTGGTTTGTAATTTGTACAAAGTGTCCATGCACTTCAGTGCCAAATAAAACTGAACTGAACTGAACGCTCAAGCAAGGTTCTTTGCTTTTGTGGTTGTTGTCTCAGATGATGACGTTTGCTGTGAATGTCACGCGCTCATTCACGGTTGGCGTGCAAGACGTGCTGTTTGGCTTCATTGTCTTCAATAATGCCATTCGTTACACGGCCAATTACAACCAATATGCCACGAATGACGCCATCGCCACCGCACTCACGCAGGCGCAGTACACGGCGGCATTGACGAATGCTGCGCTGTACGTTCACTTTGTGGAACAGCGCTGGAAATGGATGCTTTGTGTTCTTTTTTGAATTGGATTTGAAATGGATTCTTTGTGTTCTTTATTTGCATTGGATCTCAAATGGATTATTTTTTTGCACGGCTATGCATTCTTTGTGTCGCCAATTTTCTCCCTATTCGAGTGGTGCTGAACGGTAAATGAAAGTTGTACGTTCCACATCTCCGCTACACTGTCGCTTGGGAATTACAACCTGCAAGCGCTGTTGCTTGCGGTTTCGCCTGGTAAGCCTATACCGCCGGGCACACAGGCTCGTCAGTACGACAGCCCAATCAAACATGATGACCAGCGTAGACGGATGTTATGTCTTTTTTATTCTGTATAACCCATTTTTTTTAACGTGTCCCACTGAAATGACGTCATGTGCCGCCAAACATGCGCTTGCCGTTTTTACAGCAAACCAGACTTTTCGTTTAGCCGATTTCTTCTCGTAAACAAATGGTGAATGTCGAATCAGTCCCACCAAAAACTGAAATTTTAGTGCCTGTACTTTGACAAACGGGCGTTTTTAACGCAAATGACGTCATTTTAGTCTGGACACGTTTGAATAAATCCACAATAGTGTGAAGCCGAAATGACTGATTTCCAACTCTCACCATTCATTGCAGTTCTCTGACCGAGGCACAGAAAATTTTGGCCGATCCAAACGCCGGTCGCAGAGCAAACACGAACAACGTGGTGCTGTACTTCTCGGACGGACGGTTGGGTGAAACAAAAAACAAACAACGAAACTTTGCAAAACTTGTTTTCTTGTTTTGAATTTGGCCACTAATACAAGTGGTTCTTGTTGAATATCCTTTCTTTGCAACTCTTTGATTCAGATCACTGCAGTTGAACTCTAAATCATAGGCAATCAGCTGATTGGTTGGTGGTGATGCGTGCTTTCTGTGCAGAACGACTGACTCCGACAGACGACTCTGCACAGTCAGTCAGTCAGTTCAGTTTTATTCTGCAGTGTAATACCAGAGAAGTGTAAGACACCATGACTGGGCAAGCCAAAGACCACGGCACACAGCGAAGCCTGCACAGAAAGCATGCATGCACGTGGTGACCACCAACCAATCAGCTGATTGTCTATAATTTGGAGTTCTACTGTAGTACAACTAAACCACGACGACCCGTCTCAGGCACAACATCGGCGGCGACCCGGGCCCGTTGGCCGATCAAATACGACAGAAGTTCCAGAGCACGATTGCCTCCATCGGGGTGCCCGGGGTCAACGGATATTTGAAACCGGTCGATTACCAGGCACGGCACTGATTGTTCAAATGTGTTATCTTTTATTTTGTGTTCTGCGACTGAATGCGCGCTTGGATAGCACATTGCGGCAATTCAAAATCGCTGATGAAGTCGACCCAAGTCCCGAGAGACACGACAGGCTCATTATAGGCAACTTTGAATTACCGCATCAACCACTCGCTGCTACCATAACATGGTTATAACTCATAACACTTTACAACCGCATGAAATTGCATTCCTTTCAACGTCATCTCAACCGCAATAGATTGCAGATGAACCGAAAAAAGTTCAATCGCTTTATTTACTTTGGTTCTACAGGTTGTGTTGATTTGTCGAATATTGACCATTTCGCACAGTCGAATTATAGGAAATCAGCTGATTGGTTGGTGGTCACGTGATACATGCTTGCTGTGAAGTGTCGTCTGCGGGAGTCTGTCGTCCTGCACGGAAAGCATGCATCACGTGACCACCAACCAATCAGCTGATTGCCTATACTTTAAAGTTTGATTGTATCTGCACAATTTTGCATTCAGGAGCTGCTGCGCATTGCTGGCAATGACGGCGCCCTCATATTCACCGGCATCACATCAGCCGATCTACCGGGAGTGGTGAACTTCTTGAAGAGCAAGTTGTCCTGTTGAACGAAGTTGTACCCGTTCCATGTGATTGGTTCTTTTTTTGCTCGACTGACCAACGATCACTGATGCTGAAAACTACAGTTGTACAACTATACATCTTTTTGTTACTCGTCAATCTCAACGCGACGCTGTTCACGCTTTTTTTATTACAAACTGTCTCTGTTTTACAGTATGACCTTTTTCCTCTCTCTGCTGTTTGTTTCATGATCTCTTAGAGTTTCGATTTCAATCCCTGTGGTGTATCAATTCAAGAATCACGTCGTTTAGTTTCGTTCGTTTCGTTATAACTTAGTGAACTGTAGGAGGATTACGCAAATCAAGCAGTATAGTTCAATTATTAGATTTAGATTTTTAGATAATATTCTGACTTTTACATAAGCCCCGAAGGTCGGACCAAAATCACAATTATCTAAAAATGCGGGAGACGCATATAAAAGGAGGAATATGACCTTGTGTAAGCAGTGAAAGACTTGGCTCGACAACGCTTTTCAAGTCTCTGATGTGGTACACACGGATACAAGTACATAAGAGTCATATTTTTGCGCCGTTTATTCTTTATTTCGGTTGCAAGTGGCAACCCTCGTACATTATAGACAAATGACACTTTCACATTTGTTTTTTTCTAGCATTTAGCGACCACTAAAACCACTAAAATAACGATCAGACTTTAGATCGCTGACACTGGTTTGCACAAAGTGTATCGCAGAGGCGTTGGGACACGCAAGGTCTCCTTCTGTGGCAATGACTCACCGGTTTATCCTCTCACAAGCGTTTGGTAAAAAGGGTGAAAATCAACGGAAGACAACACTTTTTGCACTGGTGCTGCTGTATGCACAGCGGTGCGTACGTTAGCAACAACAACAATTGTCACCCTCGTGGCCTGGTGGTAGTGCGTTAGACTACAGTCTGTGCGCTCGGGGGATCGAGCCCCGCCGAGGGGTATGTAGGCACTTAATGACAGAGAAAACTCGATGGGCGCCCTACTCAATGGCGTTCTGTACGCTTCTCTGGGTTAGCCCTGGCTAAAAACATCGCCTAAAAATCCCAACAAAACAACAACAACAACAACAACGATAAAGCTACATGCAGCAATATTTTGCAATTTCTGATGTTTCTGTTTTTGCACAGAATTTACAGAATTTCGCACATGGTGTGATTTTAGACTAAACTGAAGAGGACAATTGAAAAATAACTTCAACGTTTTTCGCTTTTCAGCAAGCTTTTAAACAACAAACGCGGCGCAAAAATATAACTCTTATGTACTTGTATCCGTGTGTACCACCTCAGAGACTTGAAAAGCGTTGTCGAGCCAAGTCTTTCACTGCTTACACAAGGTCATATTCCTCCTTTTATATGCGTCTCCCGCATTTTTAGATAATTTTCGTACAACACAGTTTTTCTATGGTAAATTGCAAGGTTGTTGTGGTCTCTAAGATATGAAGGCAAGTCACTGGCAACTTATTTGTGTCCTGAACCCACCAAAATATTCAAAAAAACACACCACATTCTAAAAAAGCCGAC
Organism: Theristus sp. LFF4_11; assembly: GCA_030248135.1. Taxonomy (NCBI): domain Eukaryota; kingdom Metazoa; phylum Nematoda; class Chromadorea; order Monhysterida; family Xyalidae; genus Theristus; species Theristus sp. LFF4_11. The sequence goes on along the minus strand of JASANC010002768.1, from coordinate 9,372 downwards.
AAAATATCGATTTTTTTTTTCAAATCTACTCACGTTCTGAGTCTGTTCCAAAATCAACTGGCAGCAAAAATTCGAACTGTTACCACGTGCGCCAAAAATGCCCACAAAACAATTCTCTCGAGCACACTATTGGCGTCGTCGTTGCTGGCTTATTTTGATTGTCGCCCTGCTTTGCGCCATTGTAACTGGCAAAATGTTCATCTACCTGATCTTTCAAACGCTAAACTCGCAGAACGACGAAATGGCAGCATTGAAAGCTGCCGAAACAAAGCGAACATTGACATTCTTTGAGCGCAACTGCACGACGGAGGCGGCGTTCAATGCGAGGGATCAGTTTCACAGAACAATTGTTGTTGGTCGCTGCATTTTGATTTGAATTGATCGTGGTTGCACGTGGATTTATGAGTCGACAAATCTAGCGCAACGAGAGAAGCAGGTCGAAAAAGTTGTCTGAACAACAAATGTCCTGTCCGTTTGGTGCGTTCCTGTGGTGGCCGGTGCAATTTTGTGGTCCGGAAATGAAAATGGGGACACTGGACTGGGAGTTTGGGGCCACTTTTATTTCTGGCACACGGACACCGCTCGGGATGCCCCGGCAGAAACTAGACACCGGACACCTTTTTGTTAGCCGTATAAGCTTTGCTCTGTCCAAAAAAACATCTGAGTGGTCTGAAACTTTCTCAAACTCGATATTTCGTTTACAAACGCCGCTTCGTGCGGACGACGACACAAAAGAAACTGTAAAACTGGTCCCACAGCGCAAAACTCACGTTCGCCTACCTTCCAAGGCACATGCGCCTCGGCAACGAACTGTTCATTTATGCGTCGCTGTTTGGAATCGGTGAACGGTTGAAAAAATGTCCGTACATTTCTGAATTTCCACGTTTTCCGGCGCTCGATTCGTTCGACCTGCGATTTAGGGTGCTGACGAAAACGGTGGCCGATTCGGTGCACTGGCGGCAGACGGGCATTGCAACGTACGATCAGTCTGGTCAGTGAACGTTTCGAAATTGTCTCTGTGTGTGTGTGACCTCCGTTCACACAGACGCACTGAACATGTTTACGGAACAAACAGGCTCATTTCTTCTTCGAGTAACTTGGTTTGTTCGCAGTTTTTGTTGTGTCGCACTTTCGGTGATCAAACAGCAGCTGTGTATTCATTGGTTGTTCCTTGAAACGAGTGCACACAATCGCACGACAGTTTTGTAGAACGCGCTGCGTGTGTAGCCATGCAAATGCGGCAATGCCGCTGCGAATATGGAGACAAAGCGCAACAAACGTTCCTATTTGCAGTCACCACAGGGAGTTTCAGAGAATCTATTCTCCAAATGTATGTTTTCATTTTTTTCAGTATTCCACTGGACCAATCATGATAGACGAAACAGTTTGGTTGTTCACGGATTCCTCCAGAGCTACAAATACTTCCACGATTATCGAGCGGAGCTTTTGAACAATCATTTTCGCTTCAAAGCGCATGTGCAACGGGCGTGCGATGCTGAGTTCAACGGTGAAGTTTGGATTTGGTAAAAAAATCAAAATTGGTTGTTGTCAAAACGAATTTCCGTTCAACGTTAAAAGTCCGTCAAACTGGCAGCACTTCTTTACCTACGGAATGGCCGATTAAGTATGTCATCATTTTTCAGGGTGCAAGAAGCGCGCGAAATTTGAAAATAGCTTTCCGAGAACCATTTGTGTGTCAAATTTGACGCGCTTTTTAAGCTGTTTGATTCTTCGTGCGATTCTGTTCGTTCTTTCTTCCTTGCACGCACGATTGGGAATTATCTTGGCATTCTTGAAAAACACAACAACTCCTAGTCTGCGACTGATCGCGCCATGACGGAGAATATAGAAGGACTGGCTTATCCATTCGGCCATGCCGTACTCACTGTCACTCAACATCTTCAGTCAGTCAGTCAGTTTTATTCTGCAGTGCACGGCATGATACCAGAGAAGTGTAAGACACCATGAGTATGGTATGGCCGAATAAATACGGCAGTCCTTGTATTCTCCTTCAAAGCGGATTAGTCGCAGACTAGGAGTTGTCTGTTTCAAGAATGCCAAGATAATTTCCAGCCATGTGAGCAAGGGAGAAAGAATGAACAGAATAGCACGAAGAATCAATTAGTTTAAAAAAAACACGTCAAATTGGACACACAAATAGGTTTTTGAACAGCTTTCTTTTTTCATTCAAATTTCGCGCCCTCCCTGCACCCTGAAAAAAGCTGCCATGTTTAATCGGCCATTCCGTAGGCAAGCCAAAACCTTCAGAAGTCTGTCACTCATTCGCCCACTCGTGCATTCCAGCCATCCGCCGGCTGCAACCGCGCGCTGTTCCGTGTGTTTTCGTGGGTGTGCACGTGCGACGCGGCGATTTCACGAAGCGCGGACGTCGCCAGTTCGGCTTTGTGCCCGCAAACAGCAGCTACGTTCGACTGGCGATGCGACGCTTTCGGCAAAGGTCTCATCACCACTATTTTTAAATTTATTTGTTCGCGAACCGGTTTCGAAAACCCTAAGGTACCAAACTCCGGCGGAAACGGGCAATACTGCTCCGAGCCCAATTTACCCTCGGCTCTGGAGGGAGTAGACCATTAGACGTTGTTGGTCACTTTTGTTTCTCCATTGCGTGTCTTGTTCGCAGCGGGGTTAGAACTTTCCACCTACAGAACGGTAGACAAAAGTCCTACACATGCGCTACAGACGCTATCATTCTGCAAAACATCGCCAAAAATCACCGTTCGTTCGTTCGTTCGTTATGCTTCAAGCAAAATATTGAAGTTTTCTGTTGCAGGCTGAATGGCGAAAGCGGGTGCGTGCGATTTCTGGTGCTTGGCGACGATGCGCAATGGAACGAACAGGAACTGCTGGGGCACATCAACCGAGACGAGACGGACAACAACAACAACAACAACAACAACAACAACAACAACAACAACAACAACAACAACAACAACAACAACAACAACAACAACAACAACAACAACAACAACAACAACAACAACAACAACAACAACAACGCCAAATGGTTGAATTTTTTTCATCGACATAAAACCGAACTACCGTCCGACATTTTGATTCGTCCGCAAAACACCGACGCCGCCGTTGACTTGTGCCTTCTGTCCCGGTGTCACCATTCGATCGTGACCGTCGGAACGTTCGGGTGGTGGGCTGCCTATCTGGCAGGGGGAGACGTGATTTATCAGAAAGACTTCCCGAGACCCAACAGTGGTCTAGGGGTGCAGTACCTGCACCGGGACTATTATCCGCCTACGTGGATTGGTCTGTGACAGCAAAAACACACGCAAAACTTTGGTTTTTCCATTTCCATTTCCCGTTTCCATTTCTGTTTCCGAAATTTTTACATGTGACCAGTGCTCAAAAATGGTCGGATGGTTCTTCTGTTGTTTTTGTTTATTTTGCAATTTAGTTTTTGCTTGTTTGTGCAGTTGTCAATGTTCGCAACATGCCGTCAAAGCCTGACTGACTGACTGTTGTTTCGTTGATTCTGTGTATAAATAAATGGTGCAAGTACAAGGGTACCTCTATGTATATAGCTGGACGAAACACATGACAGAGCGTCACGAGACGAGACACGAGATAAAAATTCAAAAGTATTGATTTTTGTCACAAGAATTGAACTTTTGCAATTGTCAAACTAATCTTATGTTTGAAAAACTGTTTCGAGACGAGTCAACAACTGTAACACGACAAATAACGCGACAAATGTCGACACAAAAACGACGAGACAACCGTTGAGACTAACGACGAAACAAGTAAGAACGAAACAAAATGACGAGTCAAATGACGAGATAAATGGCGAAAGACAAAATGACGAGTCAAATGGAGCGACACAAAATGGCTAGTCAAAATGACGAGGCAAATGCCGAGACAAATGGCGTCACAACTTGACGTGACAAATGACGAGACAAATGACGTACCAAATGACGAGAAAGATGACGAGACGAGACATGACCGTGGCAACTCCAGTTGCGCTGAACACACAAGAGCACATGATTGAAATGACAACAGTATACATGTCGCTGGTTTTGTTGTGTTTTCTGATGGTGTTTTCTCAACTGGAAATGAAACGTATCGATTATGAGACAGCACATGCAACGACTTTACAAAAGCAGAGATATAATTTTGAAAATATACAGCATTTAGCTTTCCACGAAAACGTTTTGAACAAGAACACATTGCATTTTGTATTTATTACCGGTTCTTTTGATTTTGCGAATCAAGAAAGCGCACAGAGAAGTTTGGAGGTGAGTCTCAGAGTCCTTGAGATATGGCGGAGTCACTTAAGAACTACGATGTAGTTTGAATTGCCGCGCCAAGCAATAAACTGAAGAGTCGCAGATGAACCAAAACAAAAGATATTCTTTGCAGTGAATGTGTTTCGACCCACCCAAAAGCTGGCGCCACTGTCACTCTGATGAGACGTTCGCCACGCCTCAGATTCTTCCGAATCTTCATTCTCATTGTCACCGTCGTTGGTGTTCTTCTGTTTGGCGAATGTGCGTGGCGTAATCGGTCGAAGCTCACAAAATGGATGCATTCCGATGGTCGCACTACGATGAAAACTTCCGTGCAAACAACAGCAACGGTTCGTTTGGTTGAAATTGAAAGTCCGATAAAAACAATAAAACAACTACGAATCATCAACGTGCCGATATTGTGATGCGTTTATGTTCTTGCAAAAAATTTGTTCCGCCAATTTTGTTGGGACTGATAATTAACGCGTGAAACACGCTGTCCACAGGTGCACACGTTGAATAGACTGTAGCGTTCGATAACTGACCAACACATGAGTGTAAACAGAAAAGTGGGGGTGAGAAAAATACTGATGGTTTTTTGGTTTGTGATGCAGAGAACTGCTAAAAATGTACAGGGTGTCCCAAAAAAAACATAACAAAAGTAAACGGCTCGTGCGGCCGACTGGTTGAACGTGAAGCCGTGAAATTTGAAACACTTTTAGAACAAAGGAACACATTTTGTGTGCTCAAAGTTTATCCCGAAATTCCACTTTTTCAATAACATTTCAGCAGAAATACGTAAAAGCTCAAAAATCACCTAAAATCAGTTTTTTGACTCAAGATAAACATCATTGTCGTCATCGAGAATCTCATCTGGCAGTGGCACAAGCTCATCGTCAGCTTCAACTTTACTGATGTCATCATGTTCATGCTCACGGTCGTTCAGTGTCATGTTTCTCGGCTGCTCAATGTGTTTTCCATTGTTCTCAATGAACGACGACATTCGATGTTTGAAACTGATGATCACTTTCTGGTGCAGCGCCCGATCATCGATGATTTTTTTGCACACCGCTGCAGTGGTGGGCGCCGAAAATGTCCCACATTATCCGTCAGATGCCCCCAAACGCAGAAGTCAAAGGCTTCATGTCCGGACTCCTCTCGGGCCATTCAATTCTGCCCATGCGGCCGATCCAGCGGTCACCGAACGACGCCGACAACCACTCGCGCACTTGTTTCAATTTTCCTCTAGACTTATAGGTTTGGGGCACCTGAAGGAAATTGTGTACCGTTCGGCGCCCAACATTTTCGACAATTTGAAAACCAAAATTCGCAGTGGTGTGCAAAGAATCAACGATGATCGGGTGTTGCACCAGAATTGCACATCAATTTCGAACACCGAATGTCGGCAATCATTGAGAACAATGAAAAAGACATTGAGCAGCTGAAAAAAGTGAAACTAAAGGGTCGAGAGGATAAATCTGATGAGATCAGTGAAGACGAAGCTGAAGATGAACTTGCGCCACTGCCATATGTGAATCTCGATGACGACAACGATGCTTATCCTGAGTCAAAATGCTGAAGTTAGGTGATTTTTGAGTTTTTACGCATTTCTGCTGAAATATTATTGAAAAAGTGGAATTTCGGGATAAAATTTGGACACACAAAATGTGTTCCTTATTTCTAAAAGTGTTTCAAATTTCACGGCTTCACGTGCAACCAGTCGGCCGCACGAGCCATTTACTTTTGTTATGTTTTTTTGGGACACCCTGTATGTGCTTCTTCTTGTCACTGTACACGCTGGGCATGCAAAAATCTGCACACAATGAAACATACGCAGCAGCGGTTACTTGGTGTTGGCTACCGACCGATAATGCTCGTGTTTCACGGCTAGTCAACTATTATAAAAACGATCTAGCAAGTGGCTGTTTCATGCGATTCACAGCTCCTCCGGGGGCAGCGAAGCCAGACCGCCGGCTCAACCCGGAGGGCGTGGCCGAGTCCGGCTTTGGGGTTGCCGGAGCAGGTGTAAAAACCTGTGCGTCCCCCGTGTTTCGCTGGTGTGTGGTTGGCGCGGTCGAGGTATACCCATAAACCTTGATGATATCCGCTGGATCTGGTAATAGGGGCCTCCAGTAACTGGCTTGCGGCTGCGTCGCCACCGCCTTTTTTAATTTTTGGGTAACATGTGTCAACCTTTTCGATCTGTCGCAATTTGTCAAACAATGTTGGGCCTTTTTAATGCCATTCGGGCATTTTTTCCGAACTTGTATAACCCCATAATGCAGAATTTTAGCATATCAACTGTCAAAAAAAGTTATCTCATCTTAAATTTCGTAAACAAATTTCAGCAATCTGTCTCTTTCGTCGAGCGCCACTGTGCCGACCAATCAGCGTTCAATGCCAGCAGCAAAGTGACGTTCTCCTACAATCCGAACATGCGAATTGGCAATCAACTGTTCATCTACGCCACCTTGCTCGGTTTGGCCGAAAAACTGAAAAAGTGCCCATATATTGCGGCGAAACCTCACCGATTTCCACCGCTGGATTACCTGAATGTGTCCATTCCGGTCTTGCCGCGACAATTGCCGTCATACGCATGGCGAGAAGACAGCTGCTGCACGTTCGCAATGCCTGGTTAAGTTTCGGCGGGTTGCTTTTCGAACATTTTTTGTGAAATGTATTTTTTCTGGTTTTCTTTATTGGCAAACCTCATTTTGCATTCGTTGTTTTTGGCGGCATGCACAGCGCAAGATGATGAGAACAGGGCAAATCGGTGAATTTTTTAAACGCAACAGATAAATAAGCAAGGTTTGTTTTTAAAAAAGTATTGTCTATTTTTCATCGAAAATGCAATCTGCAGCATCAGGATGAAAAATTCAACAAAAGCGACTTATTCCAACAAAGTTTCAGTGTTGAATTGGTCGGACGTGAACGTGAACTTGGTGCTGATTGGTTGGCTGCAGAGCTACAAATACTTCCATGACTATCGAAACCAGTTGCTCAGAAAACATTTCCGGTTCATGGGGGCTGTCCGAGAGAGCTGTGACGCTGAGTTTGAAGGTAAGACAGGCAAGTTAACAAAAAAACTTTTGTTGCTGTTTCATTCGCTGGGTCGAGTTTGTGCAGTTTTAGTTGATTTTGCTTGGTAGGCTTTATCTTACGAAATACATGTACAGTACCGTTATCACTAACAAAGAATTTCAAACCATTTTCTTCTCTAACTGCCCTACGCTGGACTAATTTTGGTATTGAAGGTTCAAACCTCATTGGTAGTTGGTTGGCTACAGTGTATAGCTGGAAACGCAACGAATCAAATTTTTTTCAAACACGACAGCTAATGAAAACACTCCAATGTAAGCTCACAGCAATACAACGGTCGACCGGTCACCACGAATGCACGTTTGTTGGTGTGCACGTGCGACGCGGTGATTTCACGTCGGCACACTTTCGCAGGCACGGATTCGTGCCGGCCAATGGCACATACGTTCGCACGGCGATTCAATACTTTCGCAGAATGTGAGAAAAATTTTCAGCTTGTCATTCATCGTTTTTGTTTTTTTTCTGCATTTACTGACCGGACAACACTTCTGAATTCATAGTCAATTGACATAGACGGTTTTGGGGGTAGAAAAATTCCAAAAGTGCAAAACAAAAGAGTCGTTGCAAACTGTTTCATATGGTGACAACCTTGAGTTTTTTAAACTTTTTTGAATTCAGTGACTTTGACTTTCCCATCCAACCAGGTTAGCCTCCAAGAATTGCGTGCGTTTCGTGGTGCTTGGAGACGATCCGAAATGGAACGAACGGGAACTTTTGTTATTGAAGTTCGGGCAAAACTCGACGCCAAACAGGACGACCGTGAAACCTCCGTCCGACATTCTGATTCGTCCAAAGAACTCAAATGCCGCCGTTGACTTGTGCCTTCTGTCCCGGTGTCACCATTCGATCGTGACCGTCGGCACGTTCGGGTGGTGGGCGGCGTATCTGGCTGGTGGAGACGTAACTTATCAGAAAGACTTCCCACTGGCGAACACGTACCTCGGTAGACAGTTCAGCTTTGAGGACTATTACCCGCCGGATTGGGTTGGTCTGTGAAGTGTTGTTGTTGTTTTTTGTTTCTTTATTTGGCTGTTTTTGCGAGTAAAAGCGTTAAAAAAGACAAAGGTAAACCAAATTATCTAAAAATGCGGGAGACGCATATAAAAGGAGGAATATGGCCTTGTGTAAGCAGTGAAAGACTTGACTCGACAACCTTTTCAAGTCTCTGATGTGGTACACACGGATACAAGTACATAAGAGTCATATTTTTGCGCCGCGTTTGTTGTTTACAAGCTTGTTGAAAAGCGTAAAAATTTTGAAGTTATCTAGATATTTTTCAATTGTCCTCTTCAGTTTAGTCTAAAATCACATCATGTGCGAAATTCTGAACAGCATGGCCGAATAAATGAGGCAGTCCGTCAAGGCGGGATTAGTCGCTGACTAGGAGTTGTCTTTTTTCAAAAATGCCAACATAATTTCCAATCATGTGTGCAAGGGAGAAAGAATGAACAGAATAATACGGATAATCCATTAGCTTAAAAAACGCGTCAAATTTGGCATACAATTTGGTTTCTGAACTTCTTTTTCTTTTATTCAAAATTCGCGCGCTCCTTGCACCCTGAAAAAAGCTGCCATGTTTAATCGGCTATACTGTAAATTCTGTGCAAAAAACAGAAACATCAGAGATTGCAAAACATTGCTGCATGTAGCTTTATCGTTGTTGCTAACGTACGCACCGCTGTGCATACAGCAGCACCAGTGCAAAAAGTGTTGTCTTCCGTTGATTTTCACCCTTTTTACCAAACTCTTGTGCCAGGATAAACCGGTGAGTCATTGCCACAGAAGGAGACCTTGCGTTCCCAATGCCTCTGCGATACACTTTGTGCAAACCAGTGTCAGCGATCTAAAGTCTGATCGTTATTTTAGTGGTTTTAGAGGTCGCTAAATGCTAGAAAAAGGCAAATGTGAAAGTTTCATTTGTCTACAATGTACGAGGGTTGCCACTTGCAACCTAAATAAAAAATAAACGGCGCAAAAATATGACTCTTATGTACTTGTATCCGTGTGTACCACATCA